>MVGT01004288.1:20378-91337 GCA_002174775.1 Macleaya cordata | reverse complement strand
TGTATCTTTTCGGGTTTTCGACGACTGATCCAGAACGTGGGAGGAAGATCTGGGATTACATACAAGCGTTAAACGGTATGTATCTGATCTTCAAGTTATTGTTTTAATTCATGCATCCTCATGTGATCCTGTGAAGGGAAAATAGTTATTTGTTTCCGCTGCACAATTTAATATAGACCCTATTTTCCCCAACAATATTTAATTATATTATTTATCTTAATTATTAGTAAGTATTATTATAGTAGTGGTGGTGGTGGTAGACACTAGAGATAGAGTTTGAGAGAGAGAGAGAGAGAGAGAGAGAGAGAGAGAGAGAGAGATGTGAACTCCACCAAAATCTCACCTATTTTTTTCAAACTTCACGTAAGCCAATTTACATACAAGAGTCCTTTAAAGTCCATAAAGTGGATAAATCTATTAAAGGCCAAGACCAATAACATGGGCATCTGCAAGACTCAATCAAAGTCTTGAACCAATAACATGAGCATTAGCAGGACTATTTTAAAGTCCTAAACCAATAACATTAGCATTTTGCAAGATTCTTTTGAAGTTCTAAACCAATAACATGGGCATTTGCAAGATTCCGCCAAAGTCCGCAACTAATAACATGTGATTTCAAAAGTCCATAGAAGTCCATTAAAATTCGTTAAAATCTGGATTGAATGTTCCTTGTAGGATGAAGTGGAGGTACTAAATTATTAATAAAGAAAATGTGAGGTGGAAGTAAAACTTCAAGAAAAATTCTATCCTCTCCTGTGAATTTCACCTACAAAAGTTACTCAGTGATGTAGAACTAATTAAATTTAGATAACGAGAGAGAACTTTTGTGAGTAACTTCTGTAAATGAAATTTACTGGTGTATAGAAGGACTCAAAAAAAAAAAATTTTTTGCCCCTCTTTATAGGGTAATGCTAGAGCTACAGTAGGTTCTACAGAAGAACCTATATCAAGGTTCATTTATGGATACCTTTTATCATTTTAAAATGGATTCAAGTCGCGGGGTGGATAGAAATCACACATTGACCATCAAATGCACATTGATGTAGGTTCTACTGTAGAGCCTGTTTTAGGTTAACATTTTCCCTATGTTTAAGTGGAAAGAATTTTGAGTAGGGGTGAAAGTTAGAAGGGTTGAACCCGACCAACCCAAAAATTGGGTTAGGCTTGGTCAGAATTCTTGGGCACGGGCTCGGATTCAGTCAGAGAAAGAGCCCGTTCGAGAATTTCTTGGACGAACTTGGTCAGAAGGCTCGGGCAACCCAACCCAACTTGAGCTCGATAGTTAACATACATAGAATTATTTATTCGTATCTAATAAATTTGATTCTATATGTTAAGCTTATTAATCTTTTTAAATTCTTATAATTAATCACTTTTTTTGCACATGTAGGACTAAATTAATTCTTGTTGCTATTTTATAATAGAATTTCTACTATCCTATTTTTTTCCATCTTCTTCATTACTGATGTGAAACTAAATATATGAACCTTAATGACTTATGAAAAACACCTCAACTTTTATATAATGTTTAAGAACTATTTATATCTTTTGAGATGAAAAAGTGAGTCTATTTTAACTTATAATTACAACACATTAAGCCATCTTATGATTATTTTTCATACAACCTGATGCAACTCACTTGAGTTGAGAAATTCTCTTCTCGATATTGGGTTAGATTGAGGTTTGAGATCCATGAGTTGGGCTCGGTCAAAGCACCAACCCAACCCAACTCGTCCGACTTTTGCCCTAGTTTTATGAAATGCAACTTGGCGTTCTAAAAAAATTAATAGAATAATCAATAGTGCTTGGTAGATGGCCAATGACGGTTAGACTTATGATTAGTCTAGGGACATAGATTTGCAATCTGGAAACTTAAGGACATAAGTATAATTAGCCTAAAATTAGGACATAAAACTAGCTCTAAAATTGCTTCTTAATGCAATGAAATCCCTGTCCAAGAAGTTTAGAGTGTAAACTTTAGACACAGTCCATCTATTATGATATCCACAAGCAAGCAAAGCCCTCACCAAGAGAATCCTAAACGGCTGGTCAAGCATTGTTAAAGTCTGCTACGAAAAAAATGTGGATAATGATGTTTTCTTCGGACCATGTAGATTATTTACACCAAAATTGACACATTCTGAAATTTTTAGTCCCACCATCCCACAATTGAAAATTAATAGTCATTTATTTTATAATTAATTTGTAATTACTAAATGATGGGATTAGAACGAGTGAATAGAACATTTTCACCAAAAATTTATTCTTGAATTATCTCCTTCTAAGCGTTTCTGGCATTGAACAGTCAAACATGTAGTTGTTATTATTTTTTAATTATTGACAGAATCTATATAATCTATTAAGTATACGTTGATCAGCTGCCTGAAAACTTGCAACCTTATCCATGCCCTGTTGTGCCTATTTTATTATTCTGTATCTGTAAGTCCTTAAGCAGGAGGTTCCATTGCTTAATTTTGTCTCAAGTGATCAAACTAAATTATATTAAAAACTTTAAGTCAGACGGGAACAATTCTCAATGGTCGAACCATCAAACACTATGGCCTCCTACTGAGTTTATTTTATAAGAACTCCCGAGCTTCTTTTAATAATTAAACAATTTAAAATATATGGACAGAAAATAGAGAATAATTTTAATACTTAAAGTAAAACTGGAGAACAACTCAAATTAGTTTGTATTTGATGTCAAATGAGTCTAAATTTAAAAGGGTAATAACGAAGGCTACAACCGATTCAATTTGGTTAGGTTTTTGGTCAAATCCAAAATCAAATTGTCAGTTTTTATTAACATTCAGATCTAACACAACCACCATCGGTTTTTCTATATCGGAACCAAAACTGCATGCACCAAACGGGGGAGGGGATGGTCGACGATTATGTCGAAAATTAAAATTTAAGCACTTTGGGCCTCAATTAAGAAATAGCAAACGGGACCTTAGACTTGGCAAAACCGGGCCCGCCAATCGGATCCTAATTCGACTTGCCAGCTAAACGGGTAGAAGGTTAGGATCACTCACCAACCCAGCCATGAATCATATATTTCTTTAGAAAATGACACTTTAATTTAAGATTTTACTGAGTAATTTTTTGTTTTAATATTAATTTTTGAAGTTTTAGTAAGAGTGACTTAATTTTTTAATTATTACTCTAAGTCGTAAAGGGCTGTTTTCTAAGAGAAGATTTATCCCTATCTATCTACTTATGCCAATAGAGATGGGGATACCCTTGCAGGTGGAGAGAATGTTACCTCCAAACTGTTGCAAGTTGAGTACACTGATGCATCTAGGTCCTCCCCCGACAGTTTAGAATAAGCGGGGATGATTTTAATTTTTTTACTTTAATTAATAATTTTTAAGTTTAAAACGATTTATCTATTAGGAGCCCAAATGCATGTGCGTGCATAACACATTTTAGCCATTTAATTTGTTCAAATATATTATTTTTACTCTGAATTACTAAATATTATATACTATCAGATAAAAAATAATTATAAAAACTTCCTTCAAATAATCAAAATAATAAATTTTAGTAAATTAGTAAAGATCTAAATACAAATGAGTCAGTTTGCAAAAACTGAAATGAAATTCAAAAGTAATTAAAAACCACTAAATAGTTCTATTTATCATAATTCCATTCCAAATGATTAATAGTTTGTTTGTATGGAAGATTTTAGGGAGGGATTTTGTAGGGAACAAGGATTTATTGGAAAACAGACTATTCAGTTGTATAATTCTATCTACATATGCATAAATGTCAAACAACAAATTGATATCAATTAAAGAATTTTATTTTACTTGGTTGGTTCAGGGACTAAGTCGAAACTCAAACAATGATCTATGGCTGCATGAACGACGTCTTTTCTGGTAGCAATGTAGAAAATTATCAATATTGAACCCAAATATAGATTTGTACTCTTTTTTATTGCCATAAAAATTAGAATTTTTTTTTTCTTCGTACTCTCTTTTCTGATTGTTCTCGCTTGATTTTTTTTTCCTAGACCGTTATAATAGTAACGGTCCTAGACCGTTATGTTATATCATTATAATGTCATTATATGATAATGCCCATTTTATAACGGTTATAACGACCGTTATTTTATTAAAAAAGAAAAAATAACATAAAAAACTATTTTGAACTCTTTAACCTTTTTCTTTAAAATATAATTATTTTCTGTTATAACGATTGTTATTTATCGTTATTACTGTGTTTTTCTGATTTAACATAAATGTCAGTTTGAGTTTTAAAACCGTTATAACGGTAACAGCCCTCTACTGTTACACCGTTATAATGGTAGTTTTCAAACATTGGCTACAAGTGAAACGATAATAATGAGATATAAAGATAACAGTGAGATCTTTAACGATTTGTGGGTAGTTTCTTAACTTGGGTTTCGAAAGGTGGAGACGCGTAGCGGTTTGGAGCCAATTTGTGATTATTAATATTTTATTTACCATTATACCCATTGTTCATTTATTTTTTAGGGTAATAAAATAGAAATAATAGGGGTATTAATAGTCATTTGTAATGGAGGTCAGGGTGTCAAACGAAATAACCGAGGGGAAGGCCTTCTCGGTTTATATAATAGTATATAGATAATATACTATTTGAGAAGCCTTTTCTACCATGTATCTGTCTCCTAAGCATTTCCCTTAAAATCATGCCATGTGTCACTCACCTCTCATAAAATTTATCTACTTATAATGACTTTATAAGCAATTAAACTTTTGAATTATAATAAATCTCTTTCTCCCTAAAAACTATCTCCTTAAAAATTTCTAGTAATTATAAAATTCTAAAACAACTAAATTTTATAATTATCTAATAAAAAATTTAAATTTTATTTTAAAAAAAGTCCTCGTGCTTTGCACATGCTAGTGAATTACTAATTTTACAACTTTTAAGTTTAGTTAGGGTTAACCTGCCAACCCGTTTAGGGTTAATGTTTAAAAAATTGATCCGTTTTATAAATAAGTCAGGGTTAGGGTTGACCAATTTTGACCCGTCAAACCGTCTAGGGTCGACCCTAACCCGTGTCAGGTCTAAATGGACTCACGTCTTTAAAAAAAAACATTCGGTTTATTTTTGAGTTTTTTTCCAGGTTGATCAAATTTTTTGAGTTAAAATTAATCATCCGATACCGAGGGAGAGTGAAAAACATAAACTTAGGATCTTTTTGCTTAAATTTCTTTTATATAAATACTTTATTAATGTTTTAAGTTAGCCTAGAAAAAAGTTAATGTTTAAACCTAAGTTTTTTTTCGTACCAAAAAAAATTGACGGTTTATATGAACCATCCTTTTTTTTTTATAGGATCTATCCTACAAGTACTCAGAGGTATTCCAGGTTTTGAAAAAAATACTTGGTTTTGCATAAAGTTTTTAAGGGATCTCCCCAGCGGTACTCAAAATAATTTGATCACAAAGATCTTTTCCTCTTCTCTCTCTATAATGATGTTGTTCGAATCTTAGAGTTCGAACTCTTATGTGCTATTTTTAAAGAGTAATTAAGAGGGAAAGTGTTTTTTTTAGTATTTTACGATAAAAAAAGTGAAAGGTCCCTTAGGTTTGCTAATGTTCATGATAGAACAATGAACTCCGTTGTAGTCCTTTTTGAGTTAGTGTTAGAGTGTTCTCTCCCTGCATAACTCACACATCATCGAGAATCGGAAGCGGAAAGCACTCCATCGGACTCTATCTCGCCACCGGAACTCTCCGAGTGTGGGTAAATCACTTATCGTCTACCATAGGTGGTTAGAAGTGCATTAAGACTTAGTGGCATTAGCTAGGATGCATGTAGGTAACTTAGAATGCCCTGCAAAACCTTTTTTGCATATATCCAGGCTGGTATCGATACCACCTGTTGTATCGATACCCCTCTTAGCAGTATCGATACCTCGGGCTTTTTTCAGTACGAGAATTCTGTTCTTTTTCTCTCGTACTTCTTGTCGTTCCACGCACATATGGAATCTTTAGAGCTTAAAACCTAGGGTTTGCTCTTTCCATATAAATAGAATATGCTAGGTCATTTATGACTATCTAGCTAGGATTTTAAAACATACATTCTTCTAGAGAGAGAATCTTGGTAGCCATTAATGTTCTTTATCTAGGGTTTCCAAGATCTTTGGAGAAAAAGCTTATCACTTCATGTTTATTGTTTTAGAGCATTTCTCATAGGGTTTTCATGCCATTTAGACCTTAGAGCACTCATCTAGCTTGAGAACCCATTTTGTGTTGAAGTAACCTTATTCTTCAAACACACCATTGTCACCGATGGAGTTCCGATGAGTTAGCAATTTGACGGAGGTCAAGTAAAGCATGAGGATTGAAGCATACACGTGCGGGACTTGGAGGACTCTGAGTTGGAGACCTACAACACCATTCAAGAGGTGGTTCGTGGATTCAAACCGTGGAAGGAAGGCCGATTGAGTTTGCATAAGGGAGTCGTGTCGTCAATGTAATGGTTGTAAGAATTTTTCACAATTCTTAGTAGTTTTTCTGGACTTGGTCCCAGGGTTTTTTCTGTTAGGTTTTCCCCGTCAACAAATATCATTTGTGTACTTGTGTAAATGATTTTTGAGCAAGATCGAAATATTCGATTCTCCCCAATTTCCGCTATGTGAGAATCGAATAAGTCAATACTTATTAATTTTAATTTCTACATTTGCTTTTGTATTTTAATTTGAGTAGTAATTGATCCCCCCTCCTTGTTAACCTAGATTGCGTTAGTTAGTTAACCTAGACCTAGGTTTTTCAAAAACAATGGTGAGGCCGAAATAATCAGAAAAATCCCCTTCTCCATGTTTCAACGATGAACAAAACTAAGGATTTCGATTCCCTTTATTAATACCAAGTTTTGCATGTTTTTGGTTTTTTTTTTCACTCCTAAAATACTAATAAGAGGTTTTAAAATTTTTTTTTTAGCAAATTTTGTTAATTTTGGTCGGTGAAACCTCGAATTTAAACAACTCTATTTTTTTTTTCAAATGCTCGACCATACAGAGCCGAGCACTAACAAAGAGGTTCAGGCTCATTAGTCCAAGAACTAACAATAAGGTTCGGCTTTGTATGTCCGAACACGAGTTTTGAGAATTCTTTTTTACAATTTTTGCGGTTCAGGCTCGCAAGTTAAGCACTAGTATTGTGGTTCAGACTTATGAGTCCGAGCACTAGTTTTGCAGTCAGACTCACAAGTCCGAACTTCTCTATTAGTGCTCGACTTTGCATACTCGAGCAAAAGTTCAAAATCCTAGTGCAACATCTCGATTTTTTAGTAGAAATTGAAACAAAATGACTCTTAATGGTGTGATTAAGAGTTTTTTTATATGATTTAAGGACCTAATCCCCTCACGAAATGAGGTTTTTGAAGGCGATAGTGAAATGGTGGTGGTGACCAGTAGTCGAAGTAGTGGTGGTATCGAGCATAGCTTGCCAAAATCTATGGTGGGTAGACATGGCTTGTCGGAATCCTAATTTTTTTTTAATAAAAAAGGGGTTTAACTAAGAAGAAATACCACTTATAAAAATAACAAACCCCTATAAAAGTTTTGGTCAAATTAAATTTGCTTAAAAAAAACACATAGCCTACAACCAATAAAAAAGGGTTAATGGCCAAAACATCTAATATATAACTTTTTTAATCCATTTAGTACACAAGATTTTTAATAAGACTGAAATACTTTTTTTAAAGCTTTTTGAATCTGTTTAGTCCTTTTTAAACTTTTCTAAATCTATTTAGTCCATTCCTTCTTTTTTAATATTCCTATTTTACCCTTATTATATTTCTCAAACACTTTTTTATCTTTTTCAAACTTGTAACAGTTGTATGAGAGAGAAATGTAGTTATCTTTTTTGTGTAGTTATCTTTTTTGTTTTTAAACTTTAAAATGTTATATCTCTTAAAATAAAATTAGGATTTTGACAAAATTCATATATTTGGAAAGCACTTTTCGAGATCTTCGAAACTTTAAAAAAAAAAATCATGAAATTCATGCAAAAATATTTTTGCATGGTTCATGCAAAAACATGTTTGCATATTTCTACAAAAACCCTTTTGCATATGCTAAATCATTATGTGAAATATTTTTGCATAGACCTATGCTAAATCATCTGTGAAACATGATTTTGCATAGTTTCCGTAAAAATATTTTTGTATAATTTATGCAAAAACGTTTTTGCATGAATCTATGCAAAAACATTTTTGCATAGGTCTATGTTGAATTTTTTCTTCTTCTCTCTTCTATCTCTTTCTCTTCTTTTTCCTCTTCTTTCTCTTTTCTTTCTTTTCTCTCTCTCTCACATCCCTCTGTTATCTTTCTTTCCTCTATTTTCCTTCTTTTCTCTCTTCTCCTTTCTCTTTTTTTTTTTTATAGAATATCATAGAGAACCTGATGATGATGATGATGAAGATGAATAAGCAGCTGTTGGGTAGTAGTGATCACGAGCAGCAGCAACAGCAGCAGGGAGGCGAAAGCGAGAACTAGGGAAGTACTGGGGAAGGATCGATGAGAATAGACAAGGACGAGACTTATTGACCCATACGCAGTGCCATTGATTCTGCTGTGGTAGTTGTTTTCTAATTAATTTCACGAATTAAGATCATATTGGAAACTACATAAATAACATATAATATACAGATGATGAATACACCATTAAATTTATAACTCTAACTAGCTAGCTAGGTCATTGGTAACAAGAAAATAAGAGATCGAGTAAATCAATTCCTAGTATGTAATTACGCATATGTAGTGAAGATTAAGTAAGACCAAACTACTTATTAATTTTACATAAACCTCCACTAATTGAATGATACAGATCAAATGTAGTTTCTAACTTCTTAAAACTAAAATCCTTGTTAGAATGGTAGTGAGTGCATAAATTTTTCACTGGTTGCGTGAAATTGGAAGCGATTTATTCCCAAGTGATAATTGATCGTCTAAAGATTTAACTATTAGAACTTGAATTGCTTAGGTAGATTTTTTTTCTCTCTTCTGCATTTTCATGTTATTTGCCAGTTATAATACTAGTTGGATGATACAAAACATGATTCTGATCTTTCCTTGAGAAAAAATCAGTCGGGGAGTTTTCCATCGTCACTAGGTGCCACTGCCGACAATCCTGCTCTAATACCAGCGAAGCGTATAAACTACGCTCGTTATTGGATTCGGGAAGAAACTTGAAAGAAATCAAGAAGGGAAGAACAGGTGGAAGGGCAGATCTAAAAAATAAATTAGTTAAAGGGCAGATCTGTCCAAATTTTATTTTTGGACTAAATAGATTCATATAAAATTTGGTAGACTAAACAGACTGAATTAAACTTATAATGGATGTATTGGACGATCTCCCTAAAAAAAAGAGGGGGATAGTTATAAAGGGCTTGTAAAAAGAAAAATTTAGTGAAAAACCAAGCTCAAAAAATATTTACTGAAAACTCCATCCCTTTGACTAATAAGTGATTAGACATAGTTACCCCTCTCTAGGAGACATTAAAGTAAATAACTGATATTTTGTAATCATTATATTTTTTAAAATAAAAATTGTGATAACTTTTTAATTACATAGATTTTGATAAAAATTATATTTTTAGAAAGTATTTTTCAGGACCTTTAAAATGAGACTACTCAACAATACTAAAATTAAAAATAAAAAAACGTATATTTTTGCCAAGAAATAATGCAACCAGCCTGGTTGCACTTTTTTGGATTTGCAATAGTAGGGTAGTGGTGGTGGTAGTTGTGGCGATGTGGTAGTGGTTGACTGAAACAGTGCAACCATATTAGTTGCACCGTTTATGTTATTGAATGAAACAACGCAACCAACATGATTGCACTGTTTCCGGATTTGGTAATAGTAGGGTGGTAGTGGTGGTGGCGGCATGGTGGTGGTGGTGGGGATGAGTGGTAGCGTGTGATAGTGGTAGTAGCGGTGGTGGTGGCGACGTGGTGGTGGTTGAGTGAAACAACACACTGTTTATGTTATTAACTGAAACATCGCAACCATGTTGGTTTCTTTGTTTATGTTATGGATTGAAATAACGCAACTATGTTGGTTGCATCGTTTGGTGGGGGTGGTGGTGGCGGCATGGTGGTTGCATACTCGCTTAGATTTTTTATTATGCATAATCTAGTTTGCATACCTAGGTTCGTAATTATTATTATTTTTTTAGAATTTGGTATTGTTGTCTGGTCTCATTTTGAAGATCATGAAAAATACTTGCCAAAAATATAAATTTTAAAAAATTCAAATTTGTAGATTAAAAATTATTGTATTTTAAATTTTAAAAATAGTATTTTTCTCTTCTCCACCTCACTCTTTTTTCAGAAACAAAGAAACAAGATTCTACACTTGAGCTGACGGAAGGGTAATTGTGACATTAAATTTTTTGAAAAGCGGTATATGTGACAAATTTAAAACTCTTTCGGACCAAAAGTTCTACATGTGTTTGGCGGAAAAAACAAAGGACCCTATGTGCATTTTTTTTCGTGTCTATCCTCTTCTTACAACCGATAAAAAAAAAGGAGGAGGATTTGACCATGCTTTTCAAGAATCCTTTAAATTGACTTTTATTGACCAGCAAATTGTTCCCTCATTAACCATTTTATAGGCACCTAATAACACCAGTCTATTTTGCTATGGGTAGTTGAAAAGCGAGACACATACACAACAAATTCTTACATCTGCTACTCAATCTCAGTCTTGGGAAAGCATTTTGCATGAATTTTTTAATTGTTGTGTATCATTTTCCTTGGCATATATATTAGAACTCTTAAATATAAGATATATAAGTTTAGTCTACAATTTGCACGAGGACTGAGACCTCTAAATAGTGGAAGCATTGTAATTGTAAGAGCATCTGTGGTAGTAAATACCAATTTAAGTGGCTTTTAAGTAATAAAGATCAATAATCATCATATATTTTAGGGTGCGAGTTCCCCAAAATATTGGGATGGATAAGATGGGATTATTTAAATTGGTTGGGGGATGGATTTAGTTTTACTTAGAAGATGGTCATCTGAAAATGGGTTGATATTTTTCAACCCAACCCTAAACAACATTCCAATCCTTAAAAATACCCCAACCCTAAAAAAAATACCCCAACAAAAAATACACCCACCATTCCTACCTCCGGTCACCACCACTCCACCGCCGGCCACCACCACCACCACCTTCGGCCAATACCACCACTTCTTCTTCTTCTTCTTCTTTTTCTTCTTCTTTCTTCGTTCTTCATCTTCATCTTCATCTTCTTCTTCTTCTTCTTCTTCTTCTTCTTCACGGTCTCTTCTCTGTCCCCCCCTCTTTCTCTCTCTCTGCCCCTTTCTTTCTAGCCTCTCTTTCTCTCTCTCTCTCTCTCCGTCCCTCTCTTTCTCTCTCACCTTTACCTCTCCAGATCTAAAAAAATACTCAGATGGAAATTTTTTTCCTTTTCAAGTGGATGGCAGTAGTGGCAGTGGCGGCTGACGGTGGAGAAAGAAAAAGAAGAAGAGGCTGGCGGTGGTTGAGTGGTGAAGATGAAGATAATGGTGATGTTGGTAGGGGTGAGGTGTACTATTTATTTTTAGTGAGGTGAAGAAAGAAATTGGGAATTAGGTTAGTTTGCCACTACACCACCCCTTCGTAAAAAAGAGTAATAATTTGGATGGGGAAAAACCGATTTAACTTGTCCATCCCCCAAACATTTTGAGGAATTTCTTCAACAACACCTATATTTTAAACATGACCACTGATATTTTCACACAATTTTTTACTAAAGTCACACAACTTTTTACTAAAGTCACATAATCCAAAAATATTTTATAGCTGACAATACAAAATAGCTTGTCAATCATACAATCCGTTGATAATTGAAATCAAAGGTTCATGTCCTTTGTCAAAACCTAAGTCAAAACCTAGTCTCCTTGCAATGCTCTCAATTTTTTTTGGGTGTTGTTAAAAGAGTTCCTCAAAATATTTGAGGGATGGACAAGTTAAATGAGCTTTTAGCCCAAAATCTCCCATCTAAATTATTACTCATTTTTACTAGAGGGTGGTGTGGGAGAAAATTAACCTAACACCTACTTTCTTTCTTCACCCCATTAAAATTAAATAGTACACCCCACTCTTACCAGCATCACTGTCACCATCATCTTCATCTTTACCACTCCTCCACCGTCGGCTACTTCAGCCTCACCGTTGGCCACCTAAAAATTACAGAAAGAGAGAAAAGACTGAAAGAGAGAGGGAGAGAACGAGAGCATCTACCCACCCCTTCTTTCCCCTCACCATTACACAACTAAAAAAAAAATCAGATCTAAATTTTTTTTTCGAAGAAAACGACGAATTCGACCACAAGTGGTTGAGTTTTTCTAAAAAATTCGACCATCAGTGGTTGAGTTCTTCTGAAAAACTCAACCATCAATGGTTGAATTGCCCAAATTTTTGAACTAACCATTGGTGGTCAAAAATTTCAGTCAAATTCGAGCACCATTAGTCGAATTTATCATCTTCTTCAAATTTTTTTGGGAATTAACAAGAGTAGCAGATCCGTTTCGGCCCTATGGTGGTCAAACTTTTCTACAAAACTCGACCACCAGTGGTTGAATTTTTCTGAAAAATTCGACTATTAGTGGTTGAGTTTTTCTGAAAAACTCAACCATTAGTGGTTGAACTGCCCAAATTTTTGAATTTTTTTTTGAATTGCCCATTGGTGGTCGAAAATTTCTATCAAATTCAACCATCAATGATTGAATTCGTCATCTTCTTCAAAAAAAAATTTAGATCTGAAATATTTTTTGACAGATTTTTTTTCTTTTTATCTATGGAAAGGGCAAGATCTTGATAGAGGGGGGTGAGATCTAGAGAGGTAGTGGAGAGAGGAGAGAGATCTGTAGGGAAAGAAGGGTAGATGCGGTGGTGGAGAAAGTGGAGAGATCTAAAGGGAGAGGGGTGGAGGCGGTGGAGGGGTGGGGAAGAGAGGGGACATATCTGTAGGGAGAAAAGGGTGGAAATTTAAGGATCAGAAAAAAAGTTTCTGGCGGTGGAGTGGTCGGGGTGGAATGGCCGGGGTGAAATGGCCGGCGGTGGAATGGTCGACGGTGGAATGGGAGTGAGGGTGGTGAAGATGATGGTTTAGTTTGAGATTTTTTAAGATTCGGTGGAAAGATACCAATCCATTTTTAGATAACCACCTCCTAGTAAAATTATGTCCATCCCCCAACTATTTTAAAGCATTTTGTCTACTCCTCAATCGTGTTCACCCCCAAATATTTTGAGGAACTCCTTTAACAACACCCTATTTTTTTTTTTTTTTTTGAAAGTGATAGCTCACCATCATCCATCAGACCCAATCCATTATAGGCACCTAAGAGTATTAGCGAACTATGGAATGCAGTACAATCCGGACACGTTCAACCTCGTGTCAACCACACGGTATTGATGCTAAGACCTGATCCATGCCTCTTTCTACTTGTACTCCTCGTGTCAACATCTTCGTTTCCATGTGTTAGGTTTTACATCACGTACGGTTTCTATGTACTCATTTGTCCACATCCTCAACAACCAACTGTTACTACTAGGAGAGTCCAACTCCGTACCTATACGTAAATTAAGAGTAACAAGATTTTTGTACATGTGCGCTCCACGTATTTTTTTTTACGTGTACTTGAGTATTCATATGTATTATTTAATTTTTTTCTCTAATTTTTTTAATATCTAACAATAATAATAATTATTATAGGATGTATGTTATTAATTATTTAATGTATAAAGAGAGTAGTTAATAATTATAGTTGTTATTTATTAATGTGTGTCATGTTGCTTATTTAATATTATAGTGGAGTTATTTAATGCTAAAGTTTTATTTAGTACCAACTATACCCTCCATTTGATAAATATTTACAACTTTGTATATACAATTTGCTAATAGAAAAATATACAATAATGGTATTTTAGGAAGTTTTGGCAAAATAGACTTCATTCAAGTGTTTTCATTATTGGTGTCCCTTTGGGATGGATNCTGGTCTCATTTTAAAGATCTTGAAAAATGCTTTCCAAAAATATAAATTTGGCAAATATCTAATTTGTAGATTAAAAGTTATAGCATTTTTAATTTTAAAAAAACTTATTTTCTCTCTCTGCCACGTCATCGGTCAATACAAGCAAAAACAGTTAGAAATATACGTGGTTAGCAAAGAGAAGGGTAGTTTAGGTACCAAAATTTTAGAGTTTTAAAATAAAAGAAGGAATTAACTCATTTCCTTATAAAACGTTAAAAAGTAGGGATTAGACTTATAAAACAAAAATTGCTTGTCCTCTACTTGAAACTGGTATAAAAGGAGGGCTTTCAGCCCAATATTGTGTAATTTCATCTTGCTACATCTCTCTATTAAATTGTTCTAAAATAACCTTGAGGGGTTGGTCGACTGGTTCGACCATGGGTTTGCTCCCCATAGGTCACCAGTTCGAATCCCCTCAATGCCACTGGGAGATTCTTAGGCGGCCGCTTCCTCCACAGGGCCCCATGGATTAGTCGAGGTGCGCGCAAGCTGGCCTAGTCACCAAGGATATCAAAAAAAAAAATGATGTTCTTCACCTTTAATTTTCAATCAATTTTTGATGTGTTAGAAGTTTTAGAATAGAATAATTTTTTATGAGGATGATTTATTATTTTTACAAAAAATTAGCTGTATTTATTTATGTGGACCCCACAAATTTTATGTTCCAAACTAGGCATAAAATCTTATTACTATTCAAGAATTTATACTGACTCAAATGCATTAAACTATGGATAATGCTATGCTTACAGCAGAATCATACAGAAAAACCTACAGAACTAAAATCTGACGGTAGTGTGTATTCTCACATCCTCGTGATTTGCATCACATACCCTGGTGATTTGCGTCAAACCTAAAATTGTTTATTTATGTATGTTTTTCGATAACGCTACCACTACCGTTAAACTATATACAGCTAATTCCGTTTACTTTCAATATTCTTCTAAATTATATAATACTGCCAAATGCCAAATTAACTACTAATAACCACGTGATTTGCTGATGCCCTATCTGTTAGCAAACTTGTTTAATTTTTTGAATTAGACTTAAATTAAAGATGAATCCCCTTTGTGGGACTCGAAACCAGAACCTATAGTTTGGACAACCATGTTTCCAAGCAAACTTGTTTATAAATAGAGTGAGATTATTAGAGAACCATTAGAAAGACTACAATAGAGCTAAAGATCTTACAAAAAAAACAAAGTAGCTACAGAGAGAGAGTGGAGACAGAGGGAAATTGAAAAGTCAATGGCTATCCCAAAATTCATCTTCTTCTTCCTCTTCATCTTCATCTTCTTCTCATCACAAGTCCTCTCTGCTGATCCACAAGAATGCCAGACTGAAGAATCAGGTAACTGTATAAACAAGTCTGCTGCACTGCCTCTAAAATTAATTGCCATAGCTTCTATATTGGTCACTAGCATGATCGGTGTATGCTTACCCCTTATCTCGCGGTCGATCCCTGCGTTACAACCAGATCGTGATGTTTTCGTGATCGTTAAGTCGTTTGCCGCCGGAATTATTCTGGCTACTGGGTTCATGCATGTATTGCCAGACTCTTTTGATATGTTGTCGTCGAGTTGCTTATCTGATAATCCATGGCATAAGTTTCCTTTTACTGGGTTTGTTGCTATGCTTTCTGCTATTGTGACATTAATGGTGGATTCCATGGCTACCAGCATCTATACTAAGAAGAATAGTAGTATGGGTATGATCAAACCAGCTGATGCAGATGGAGATGATAGAGAGATGCAGAGTAACAATATTGTTGTAGCTGCAGGTTCACATTTCCATTCTCACCACCACGGTGGTGCTGCTGCTTCTCATCCCAATATGAAGGATGCACCTGTAGGCTCCCAATTACTTCGGTACCGCGTTGTGGCCATGGTAATTAATTAATTAGTTCTCTCTGTTTCTCACTCTAGAAAAATTACATTTCTGTATTACTATTCCATTTTTTGTTCGTTTGTGAGGTTTCAAGACATTTTTTGGTTTCAAGACATCTTGGTGCCACTCCAAGGAATTTATTCCTCACTTAGTTCTCTCTCTTTCTCTCACTAGAAAAATTACATTTCCCTCTGTTTCTCTCTCTAGAAAAATTCCATTTCTCTCCGGGACTAGTACCCTGGTCAGCAAAAAAAAAAAGAAGATAATTTCTTCTTATTAATTACTAGTACTTTGCGTGTAAAGGGTAATTACAATTGAGTAATTAATGTTGGTGCATGCGCATCCATCGTTTCTGTTTTGTTTTACACGTTTCAAAAATAGATATTTAATTTTTTTGGGGCATTACTACTGGGACACTAGATTTTGACACCAAAGATTATATCTGTATATTTTATTGATTGGAAATCAATCATAACAGTTGCTGAAAAGATATTAATTCCATTTCAGCCTCTCATAACACTTTTAAAAAACAGATGTAATATTCTGGTGTCAAATTTTGGTGTTATTCTCGCAAAACTCATTTTTTGGGACCATGATCAAATATGAGGATTAATTTTTGGTAATGATGTTCTTTTCACCATATAAAATCATTTTTATAAAGACAGTCTATTCTAAAACTTTTAACAACATTAAAATTTTTGGTGTTGAAAATTTTAGAATTAAGCGATTTTTTTGAGGATGATCTACATTTTTTTTTGACAAAAATACAATTATATTCCAGGGTGCTAAAAAAAAGCACCAAAAAGAAGATACAAGCAAGAGAAAGAAAGAAAGAAAAAAAAAAGACTAAAGAAATGTGAGGATGATCTACATGATAAAGAAAACATTCTCACAAAAAATCTATATGGTGAAGAGAACATCCTCACAAAAAATCAGTCCTTGGATCGTACTCACGTGAGCCCCATAAAATTTATGTTTTAGCTAAATGTAAAATATTTTATATATGTCCCACTAGCAGTCCAACAAAAAAATAAAAAGAAAAGTGGTTTTTAACTTCTGCACATGCATCCTTTGTGTGACTAATTAGACATGTCTCACAATGTTCGCAAAAATTGTACATAACACCTTGACTTTGATCAAGATATATTGTTGAACAAAAAAAACATGACGACAAAGCTTTCCAAAAATTAGACATATTTGGATTAGATTTTAGTCAAATGTCAGTTTTGTTTCCACGCTCCAGTTCCAAACCAAAATATATTATCAAACTTAATTAATTTTTCTTTTCTAAATTGTTTTTATTTATTTTTTTAAACAAGAACACCGACTTTGATTAGATTGTGAAATAACCCTTGTCATATTTTTTTTTGGTCAATATATTTATATAGTTAAAGGAAGCCGTGTTTAGGCGGCTTTTACAAATTTGACTCTTTCGAAAAAAAAATTTTAGGCCAAAGTTAAAGTAAAGCTTCTAGGGTTATAATCGTCCCACTACCAAAATAACGGAGAAGGATTAAAACACCCAAAATTTAGAAATACCTGTCCAAAAACTCCATGAACTTTTTAAAATAGCGAAAACCTCCAAAATTCTCAAAATTAGATGTATAGATGTATTTGCCCTTATTAGATAAGGAAGAAACTAATTTTGACCAACTCCTAAATTTGGTAATAGGATATATTAAAGCATTTAATTTAGATAAGATATTAAATCTTCCCTAAAAATATTCTTTCAATTAGATTATACTTAAATTAACCTAAGTTTTCTCTCTCATTAAGATTTTTAAATTCTGCCTATTATAGTCATAACCTTTGTTTACAACACTTTTATAAAGTCATTTGCTTAATTTTATGGCTCATTTTTTGCCAATACAAAATTTTAGAATTAATTAACAAAAAATATAGTTAGTATAAAATGACTTAAACGTGCAAAATATTTTTAGCATATGCACAAAAATGAAACAAACGAGTCTAAATAATTTTTGCACAACCGAAAATGAAACAACGGAATTTTTATTCCTGTAATATAAAATGCAAAAATTATAATGCATAAGCAAAAATTAATTTGTCAATGAAAAATTTCAAAAATTAAAGAAACATAGAGTCAATGCAAAACGATTGACACGTGTAAAAATTTTGCAATGTTCAAACCAAGTGTAAATAATAAAGCTTCGATTTCAAGATGAAAGGGGTTAAAGCGCATCTACCTTTAAAAGTCCTCATTATTTCATGTTCAAATGGGCAAAAATTATTTTTCCACAACAAAAAAATCAAACAACGAATTTTTAAGTCAAAAAATACAAATTGCAAAAATTGTAATGCATAAAAAAATTTAATTTGATATAGAAAAAATATATTTTGCCGGAGAAAAAAAAACTCAAACACAAATATGATTTGTAACAAAAAAAATGATAAAATGGTCTTTTTTATCCATAAAGCACTAGTGGAACCATTGTTTTATTAACAAAAAAAGTAAAATTAAAATGTTTTTCTCTTTTGTCTTTTAGGTTAGAAAATAACAATAAATATAGTAGTTTATAGAAGAAAAAATCTTTAAAATATTAAGGAGATAAAAATAATTTTAAACAAAATAGGAAACTAATTAATTCAAAATTGTCAATTAAGCACCAATTAAGGAATATAATCTTATTAAGATATTATTCTCTAATTAAAAAAGGGTAAACACGGAATTAAAAAAAAGAATTATTGACTGACTAGTGGGGTAAACAGAAATTTTATCCCTTAAAAAGTATAAAATGGTAAAAGCAAAAAAAATAAGGGGATTTTGGCTATTATGAAATGTTTGTGGGTTTTTTGGTATTTGGCAGTCAAAAATAGGATTTTTGAGCAAAATTATGTAAAAATAAAACAATAAAGAGAGAAGATAGGAGAGAGAAACGGAAAACAGAGAGAGAAGAGGGCGATCCTCTTTTTTGTTTTTTTTAAACATCTTCTTCAAAATACCTGTTATCTTCCGTATCTTTATTTCTTTATTTACACTTGGTTTACAGTTGCCATTGAGGTGGTATAGAATTGATCCAAGGGCTAAATTTTTTTGACGATGATCTCCTTAACGTCTAGGTTATATCAAAATATATATAATCACCAGTGGGACCACACATAATTTTATTTTCTTAATAATAATGCGCCACATAATTTACCAATTAACGCGTGTGAGGAGTAAAATGAGTTTGTCTCGCGCGAAGCGCGTATAGAGAAGGCGTGCGAAGTACGTTTGACAGCTACCGCGCACGCACACAGAGCGTGTAGAGTGGATAGAAAGCCAGTCAGCACGCGCGTAGCGCATCCTAAGGGGTTAGTTTAGTTGAATGAAAGCTCTTTCTCTATTAAAATATTTAGTTGGCACTCAAATCCTTTAATGTCGACACATACGCATGTCACGCATGTCAGCTCGCTTCTTAATTAATTCAATCAGAAAGAGCTGATTTGTTTAGAGGGTTAAAGATCTCTGATTGAGGCGATTTTTTGTGTACATCACATTAATGATGATAACGTTATACCCACAAAAAATTAATTGATTCCAACACTTTATATCTACAAAAAAATACTTCACAACTTTCACCTTATCATATGCTCTGAAGGCGCAAGTTAACAGGACCTTCTATTATTTGAAAGAATAATGTGAGGACAAAATTAACCGAAAATCAATGCATGCAGGACTTATTTGGGGTATGAGACATGCCTAAGATTACTAGGGATGAAATTAGGAGCCAGGCTGGTGTGTTTGTTAACTTTGAATTGGTGCAGCACTAATTATCCAATTTTTTTAGGACCTGCTTGCTTAGTTAAAAATATTTGGCTATTTAAAATAAGGGGCATGTTATAGACCATATGTATATGGATAAGGGCTGTGAGTCAAACTGAGGTCAAACCAGTTTGACTACAACTAAAGTTTTAAAAATTATAAAAAAGTCCTTAATTAATTTAGTATATTATTTTAAAAACCTTAGGATNCTTAAAATTGTGTATTACTTATTGTAACCTTTTTATTTGTTTTTTTGTATTATAACGTGGGTGCCCAAATTAACCGGAAAAGGTGGGTCCAAAAATTAGCAGCTTCCTAATTAAAGTTAATTATAAAGTTTGATAATTGTTGGTGGTATAATATATATATATGCAGGTACTGGAATTGGGTATTGTCGTGCATTCAGTTGTAATTGGGCTTTCATTAGGAGCTTCAAACAATACTTGCACCATAAAGCCGCTGGTCGCTGCACTTTGCTTCCATCAAATGTTTGAAGGGATGGGTCTTGGTGGTTGCATCCTCCAGGTATATATATATATATTTGCTACTATTATAATGAGGCTCTTTATCAGTTTAAAATGAATCGATTTTGAATCGATTTAATTCATCTTTGTATGCTGTATAAAAGCGGGCACAAATTAAATATTATGATAATGATGATCAATAACATGCATATGAATGCATGCAGGCAGAGTACAAGATGTTAAAGAAAGCTCTGATGGTGTTCTTCTTCTCAGTAACAACTCCTTTTGGGATAGCTCTTGGAATTGGTTTATCAAAGACATACAAAGAGAATAGCCCTAAATCTTTGATTACTGTTGGACTACTAAATGCTTCATCAGCAGGGCTCTTAATCTACATGGCTTTGGTGGACCTTTTGGCTGCAGATTTCATGGGTCCCAAATTGCAGGGTAGTATAAAGCTTCAGGTCAAGTCCTATGTTGCAGTTCTTTTGGGTGCTGGTGGCATGTCACTTATGGCCAAATGGGCTTAATTAATTAATTAATTAATTAGTAGTCAAATTTATCAGTTAAATTGCTACGGAACGTCATCGTTAATGTTGACATACCTCCTAGCTAGCTTGTTATCCTTATCCTTCACCACCAACTTCATGATGAATAATTTTGTAATAATAATACTAGTAACTAGTCTACCAGTGATTTATCTGATTAAATTTTCTAAGGATGACATCGGTTTCATTGTGTACTGTCTTTGACTCTTCTGTTTTTATGTACACATTTTACTATTTACATTATATCTTCTATACGAAGGGATCGGTTGACTTATGAAATTTTAAACCCATAATATATACAAGCGTCCTGCACGTGCATTGCACGTATTCCTTACGCTAGGAGTAACTGTGGGAGAAAAGAAAGAGATAGAGAGAAAATTGCAGAGAAAGGGGATAAAATCATTGGAGAATATCATGTAGAAAATAAAGGAGTTTTAGTAGTTTTAAATTTTTAATTAAATACACAAACAAAAAATATGTAAAAGAGAGGAGATTTGAAGATAATTAAGATGGAGAAAATCATCGGAGAGATTTAAAGAAGTGATGAAAGTTTAGTGTGAAATGTCTATATTATCCAATTTTGAGGGATAAAAAGTTACAATAATATCCATATATATTTTATGAGAAGAAATATTTTCAAGGTTTTGAATGCAAAAAGCGTCGAAAAAGGTAATTGGCTTAATAAATAGTATATATATTTATATATATACATATATAAGAATGGATCGGCTTGCAGCCTTATGTGTACAAGTTATATGTACAAGCTCATGTGGAGCCCACATAAGGTTGATCTAAGGGTTGAGACTTTGTGAGAATATTCTTCTCATCATGTAGATCATCTTCACCAAAAATCAGTCTATTCTAAAACTTTAGTCCCATAAAAAATTGATCGGAACTTGATTAAAAATTGATTGTGAAAAATGAACGATTAGAAAAAGAGTCAATTTTTTTTTATGAGATTAGAAGTTTTAGAATGGACGGATTTCATGGTGAGAAAGACATCTTGACAAAACCGCAGCCCTTAGATCAAACTCATGTGGTCCCACATGAGCCTGTACACATAACTTGTACATATAAGCTTGTACCCTGATCCGTTCTCATATATATATGAAAGCAGTTCCGGTGACATCGTTATATTGCCATTACTATTACAATGGCATGTGGGGCCCACATATAATCAATGGCTAATTTTTTGTGAAGATGTTCTGCTCACTATCTCCATCATTCTCACAAAAAATCAGCTCATTCTAAAACTTGTAACCCTATCATCTATTGATGCAAGGGCAAATTTGGGTTTAGACCCTAACTTTTGACCGGTTTTAAAGTTTGGACCCTAATGTTGTCCAATTCCGAGTTTAGACCCTAACTTCACGATTTCCATCCAAAGTCCGTCAATCCCCTTTTTTCGTTCCAATATTATCCTCCGTCCTTTAACCCATCCATACTGACATGCTGACACTGACAACGAAAAGATGTCACATCACTGACATTAATTTCTTTCCCCATAGACTTTTTTTAAAATAATTTAATATTTTAATTTTTTCTTTAGGGACCCAACTGCCCCTATTAACCCCGACTTAGCCATTGGTATGGAANCCTACTTGGAAAACGTTTTAGGATTTAGCCCAACAAACGTTTTCTTTTAGTCTAAGGCCCAAGAGGGTTTCAGTCAGAGGGTTTCAGTGTGTGTAATTTATAGGAAGAGGGTTTCAGTGAAACCCTCTCCGAGAGGGTTTCAGTCAGTTATCCTTGGGCCTTTGACTAAAAGAAAACGTTTGTTGGGCTAAATCTTAAAACGTTTTTCAAGTAGGGGTTTTTGGCCAAAATTCCCTTAATTTTATATATATATTCCTCAGATATATCTGGTTTTAATTCCTTTCACGATTGGATTTTAAGTTGGAATCTAAGCAATAATAGTATGGACTCAACTGACCTAATGTGGCCTGAACTATTTGCTACTATTCTTTGGTTTGTTTGGAAATCTAGATGATGTCAAGTTCAGAAATGCGTACCAAACCCAATAGAAACAGCCAGAAAATTAGCACCCACATGGAAAAGTACACATATGCTACTCAAAACAACAATAGGGAAGCAAGTAGAAAAGCCCAAGCTGTCCAATCTGTTACCTATCAACCTAGTTCTGCCGGGCACATTGCAACTGACCCTACAACAAAAATGCCAGGTGACATTATAGGTAGTGGCCTTATTATTTCTGAAGTTTCAGGCAACAGAGCAGGAACTCGAGGACTCTCAATTATATCATGTGTTAAAATTTGTGCTAGAGGAGGGGTATGCATCTGTGAAGCTCCTGCAACTTTAAAAGTAAACATTCATTATATCATGTGTTTCACTTGATATATGGTACAAGTATTTGAAAATCATTCCGCACCTGTTTTTGCATTGCCAACTTCAACAGAAGAACTGGATGATACTTTTGGAGGATCCCGGGATCCATCGGTGGTTCCTAATTATGACGACAGTACTATAACAAACATGAGTATATTCACACTAATCATGTAAGAATTCCTCAAGATCATCTTGAAGATTACAGAAAGAAAAACATTGATTTCAAACTGACTAGTCAAAGATCCATGAGATTAATGAGTTCAATCAAACATGTCATATTCAGTTAGATTGTATTTTCTTTTATGGTCAAGTAATTTTAAGTCTATAGGTAAGCAAAAAGCCCCCAAGTGAAGACATCATGTAACTACTTCGCATGATTGCAACCTCTTTACAAGTCATACAAACAGATAAATTAAACTTTATGAACCCAACCAAGACCTCTATCATATGATGACACAAATAGTTCCAAAGTCAGATCTTGTTCTATCCTAGCTTCAGATGTTCTAAGAAATCCCCTCTACAGCCCAGTTCAGAATTCTAAATCACTTAAAGGTAATTCTAGATGTCTCTGTTGAAGTTCTTACACGTAACTCTAGATGTCTCTATTGAGACTTCATGAATCTTAAGCCCTACCGCAAACGTTTAAATCTCCACATGGGCAACAAAGGTGTGGGAAAAAGATCTGCCAGATATCCAAATATAGATCGAAGTTAAGCAAGGAGTACAAGTAAACAGGATCGCATCCGTTACCACATGGGTAACAAAGGCGTGGGAAAAAGATCTGTGAGATATCCAACTTTTACATTAGTTTATAATGTAGTTCCTGCACAGAAATTAGAGAAAAGAAAGAGAAGAAGAAGAAAAGGAGAAGAAAGGAGAAGAAATAGAATGAAAAATAGAGAAGACAAGGAAGAAGAAAGTAGAGGAAACTAGACGAATTTTGGAGTAATTTGGGGGAGAAGACAACAGTTCATTCATTCAACCATAATAATCATCTTTTTAAAAACATCATAATATAAATAGATAATAAAAATAACTACCACTACTCCATTCACTACCCACGACTCCCACAACACCCTACACTAAACTGAATTATCCAAAATACCCCTTAAACAACTACAAATAACAAATACTCCTAATGACCTAAATACCCTAAGACAACAATAAATAACATAAAACTCCTATGATCTATGTCTACGCCTATAAACACGATATCCATCAACTAGATCTCCATCAGTTTACCGTCCATTTTCATGGAGTCAACAACACAAACATACATTGGGAAACAAGAAACAAGGAAGTATCCATGCAAACACACATTGGGAAACAAGAAACTAGAACTCATTCATGACATTGCAGTTTGAAATCTCCAAACAACCTGAAGATAAGAATGTAACTAAAAGACTAAAGAAACATTTCTATTCAAATTTTACTCTATTTTCACATGCAACTCCCATAAATACAAAATGAACTTCCTACTCAACTAAACTACTAAAAAAATTGGACATCTATATATAACTATTATGGTAAACAGTCCTCTTCCTAATAAAAGATCCTTATCAACCTTTACTAACAAAGAATTGCAATTAGAAACTACTAATAAGAACCCCCTGAGAAACAAAAAATTGTTGCAGTTGCTGACATGTCATCCGACTTGGCATATAACCACTGAGAGTCATCCGACTTGGCATATGACCATTGAGAGTCGTAACAGAACCATGGTTTTAGGGGAATCAGATACAAAGAACAGTAAGAGATTGTGTTGCATATACCTCAATGACAGGTTGGTCAAAAGATGTTGATGGAATGAGGATCCAACAAATTAGCCATTTTAGGGTTTTGGTTGAGCTATTGTCAATTTCTCCTCTCTTTCTTCCCTCACGAAGATATCTTTCTCCAACGTCCAAAAAAAGGTGTTTTGTGGTTGCATTACTTATGACTAAGATGAGAGAGAAAAGGATAGAGGGCAAGATTGACAAAATCTACAAACCTCTACCGCACCTCCTTTGGATCATTGGAATAAAAAACTAAGAAGTCTTTTTCTGTGAACAAATAATAAATGCCATGTCTAAAAGAAGAAAAATATTAGCAGCAGGACACTCAGTTTCCAAAATTCAACTGTGAATCCTCCATATTAAAGCCCTAAAAGAATGTTATTCAATGCCATCATATCTTAATTTGGGAAAAGAGCATATCGGAGTAAAAGGCTTTAACACCAAACCAAAAAACCAAGATCTATGTTGAATTCAGCAAAGCCACAGCCAAAATAATATATTTGAATAATAAAATGGGCATATAAAAGTAAAATATAAGTTGAGAAAATGGTCTTCTGACTCTTTTCTGTTGCAATCAAAAAACCAAACCAAAAATTACATGCTTCATAAATTTGAAAGCTAACAACACCTTTGATCTCACTCAACAAGTGCAAGGTCAAATAACAAGAACCTTGTCTCATAAATCATTTAATTAATAATTGCTTGCATACCAAATTCACTGCATCCGAACTCACCGGATGAAGTTCCCATTGATAAACACTAGGAGAACGAATCTGAAGGAAATTAGTTTCTAGGCTTCGACCTAAATGGCATATAACATGGTGGTGAAAAAAAAAATTTATTTAGTTTACCACAACCAGCCTCCATACACTATTTGTATAAATTGTTGAAAAATAAAATACCAAATTATTAAAGCAAACTAAAACTCAAATTAGAGAATACCATCTCAGATGTAAGGGATAGCATTCATAAGGACCATCGCCCCAGAAAAATAGTATAACAGACATAAGTAAAGCAAACTGACGATCAAGTATACATAACACAATGAATATTTTGGTCTTAATTAGACTTTTGAAAAATGCATATCAAAGATAATATGTAAAATGTGTTCTCGATCTAAGCTTAAGATTTCTCTTGAACTATTCCATTTTCATCTAACCATTTAGGTAAGCATTGCGTTTTTTTATTTTTTATTTTGAATTAGTAACTATATATTGCATGTTCATTCAAATAATATAGCTCTCTACTTACCAAGAAATATCTAGTAGAAACCCCCAAATCTAGGAGCTATCTGGCATCCCAACCCAGTTAAACAATGCACATCTTGGACCAAGAAAGCGGACCTTCATGATGCTGCATATTAAAACTCAATAGTCACATTTTAGAGCACCGATAACAAAGCAGAATTCTTATTTATGTTCTTCATAGTTTAACTAATGCTTTTAACTGATATGCAAGGTCGAATTCTTAGTTATGTTTTATTTTTAGGAAAATCAAGAAATAATATCTATTGTGGCTTATGTGTAGGAAATAAGAAATATGTTTAAAGTTCGGAGAATCAAAAGAAAAGAATATTTTTTAAAGTGTGTGCGCGTGTGTGTGTGTGTCAGAGAGAGAGAGAGAGAGAGAGAGAGAGAGAGAGAGAGGGGTTTCATATGCTTCTTTTTTGGTCCCTAGAGTTTAATATGTACTTCTAGCTACCCATAAATAATATCTACTTCTACCTCCTATCAAGGACTGTTTCACAATGCAGGTAAAGAGACGAAGTGTGAACATTAAAGGATTGCTGGCCTGGCTAGTCTTAAATCCTTTATCAAGGAAAACAAAACTGGATGGCAATAAACATAGAAACAAACTGAAAACAAAGGGCCCTCTAGCAGTTACCAAATGCCGAAAGTTAAGAACATATGGAGCTCACACCTTTTTCCAAATTTCCGGTCTCAAAGAGAAACATAATACGAAGTTATGGACATTAGCAGGAAGATGAAAGAAATTCAAATTCCATAATCCAAAATAAGATCTTTAATTTGAATTTAATACTAGGTACATATTCCTATAGATAACAATTTACCTCATCACACTGCATTGCAGTCGTAAGTCGATGTGCAATGAAACATGTTCGGTTATTCGCTATGGATTTCAATGCACTTAGTATCTCGGCTTCGGTGGTACTATCGAGAGCACTTGTAGCTTCATCACATAGCCTAGTATAAAATGCAACGGATAGAAATGTTATGACGTGTTACTGACTTACTGTTTCTCTTTTTTTTCCCTGTACATGAAGTTCAAACACTGAGACTCCAGAGTTGACACAAGATGAATTATGAATACCAAAACACAAAGCAAGCTCATGTCTAGAGCCAATTGTGGCTTGTGTTTTCCTTTCAGTATGGGACACAGTGTGACAGAATTCAACATTTTTTTTTTCTTCTTTTGAAGTTGAACCAAGCTTTACCAAATCAATAAGTTCTTATAAGTTCTTGATGAGAAGGCAGACATTAAATATGTTTTAACAATAAGTTCATAAAAATACTGAACGCTTCTAAAGTGTCAGTTCAGAAAACGATGGGAACTGGAAGGCCAAACATCAGGCAGCTTAAATTCTGCAATCAGAGAAAAGTAAAAAAACACCAAGATTGAAAACAGGAAGCAAGCTACAGCTGAAATTTGGATAATAGGTCCTAGCCCTTGCATGTGAGCACCTAAAGTGAACCAATGAATCTACTGGCTAGTTTAAATATTTATACCAAAAGAAACAAAAGTTTTCATGACATGAATAGAATGGATCAAAATGCAGAAAGGGTGCCTATAACAAACAAAATTACTCAGCCTTTGGAGAAGAATCATCTAAAGGAGATTTGGTGCATGGTCCAAAGACTCACCTGACTACTATGGCTCTAGTGTCTTGAAAGACGAAATGAAGCTCTGGACGAGCTTTCATAAAGGCAACTTCTGATGAAGTGGCTTCTAGAAATTCAATCAAATTTAGGGAGCATTTTGGTGTAGTCATCAACATCCGAATATCCTACTTAAAACTTTCATCTGAGGGGTTTCCCCTTTTATATTATCTTTTTACCGATCCAAAGAAATGAAATTACTTACAGAATAGCTGATGCTTTTTAAAAATGCACAAGCAAGTGCAAAGCCCGTTGATAGTAGTCTGGCAACAATGCTTCTCATCATTCCCCAACCCAAAATCTCTGGTTTTTCTAACTAACAGAACAACTTCAAAAACCTGTCAGGATCAAATTGTCTCTGCTAGAGGTAGAAATACAATCCCTAAAGGCTCCAGGTGTAATCTTTGCTTTACTTTTCAGAAATATGTACTTATATGGTCCAATTCCAGGAACATGTTTCCTATCCTGATTGTCCTCAAAGTACTATCAGATGTCTTATAGACTTATACCCACATTTTAAAACCAACACTACTGAATTAGAATAATGTAATCTGTTTACAGATCTCTTTCATCAGATTGCACAATTAAGGTTGGTGATTGTCATCCATAGAGGGAAAACCAGAAAACATATCATACATGCGGGAAACTGATACCAAGTATTTAAAGGTGCCCACCTAAATTGCTTTTGGCAAAAGTTAACCTGATCTGAAACAAGTGAAACTCTCAACCACCTCATCTGGAAACTAGAGGTTTTTTTGGAAAAAAGACTTTGAAACAGCTAATAAATAGAAAACAAATAAGGTTTAAAACATTGACAAAAAACAATCACCCAAACAACCAAACTTAATATCAAACAAGCTACCACGATTTTAAATTTAATTAGCACCAAGCAATAAACAGATTCCCACAATTGATTCTAGAAAGACTAGAACGATACAAATATCAAACTAGCTGTCAAGATTTCAATTTTAGTTGTTGCCAAAAAAAAAAACCTTCTGGAAAAAGACTCGGATGATACAAGAAATGGTTCGAATGATAAACAAATTGAAAATATTGAGACAAAAGTAAGAAATAGCTTAAAATATAAGAATATAGCTCTCTACTTGCCAAGAAATATCTAGTAGAAACCCCCAAATCTAGATCTACCTGTCATCCTAACCCAGTTAAACAAAATGCACATCTTGGACCAAGAAAGCGGACCTTCTTGATGCTCAATATTACAACTCAATAGTTACATTTTACAGCACCAATAACAAAGCAGAACGCTTATCTAGTTTAACTAATATGCAAGGTCGAATTCTTATTTGTGTTCCATTTTAAGGAAAATCAAGAAATAATATCTTTTGTGGCTTATGAGTAGGAACTAAGAAATATTTTTAAAGTTCAAAAAATCAAAAGAAAAGAATTTTTTTAATGTGTGTGCGTGTGTTTGCATGCGTGAGAGAGACAAGAGAGATTTCATATGCTTCTCTTTTTTTTTTTTGGTCCCTAGAGTTTAATATGTACTTCTAGCTACCCATAAATAATATCTACTTTTAGCTCCTATCAAGGACTGTTTCACAATGCAGGTAAAGAGACGAAGTGTGAACATTAAAGGATTGTTGGCCTGGCTAGTCTTAAATCCTTTATTAAGGAAAACAACACTGGATGGCAATGAACATAGAAACAAACTGAAAACAACGGGCCTGGAGTTCGCTCCAGTTTTTATAGTTATTTTTGTGTTTTTTCTTTTCTCTTTTTCCTTAGCTTTTTCCTTGACATAATACGAAGTTACGAACATTAGCAGGAAGATCAGAGAAATTCAAATTCCATAATCCAAAATAAGATCTTTAATTTGAATTTAATACTAGGTAGAGATTCCTATTAGATAACAATTTACCTCGTCACACTGCATTGCAGTACTAAGTCGATGTGCAATGAAATATGTTCTGTTATTCGCTATGGATTTCAATGCACTTAGTATCTCGAAGCAAGTGCAACCCCCCGATGATAGAAGTCTGGCAACAATGCTTCTCTTCATTCCCCAACCCAAAATCTCTGCTTTTTCTAACTAACAGAACCAACTTCAAAAACCTGTCACAGTCAAATTGTCCCTGCTAGAGGTAGAAATACAATCCCTAAAGGCTCAAGGTGTAATCTTTGCTTTACTTCTCAGAAATATGTACTTATATGGTCCATTTGAACATGTTTCCTAGTCTGATTGGCCTCAAAGAACTATCAGATGTCTTGTAGACTTATACCCACATTTTAAAACCAACACCTCTGAATCAGAATAATGTAATCTATTTACAGATCTCTTTCATTAGATTAAGGTTGTTGACTGACATCCATAGATCAGAAAACATTTCACACATATAGGAAACTGATACCAAATATAAAGGCGCCCATCTAAATTGCAATTGCCAAAAGTTAGCCTGATCTGAAACTCTCAACCACCTAATCTAGAAACTAGAGGTTTTTTAAGATGTTCAAAAATGGCAAAAAATAAATGGATAGAAACAGCTTAAAAGGCTTTGAAACAGCTAATAAATAGAAAACAAATTAAGATTAAAAACAATGACAAAAAACAATCAACCAAACAACCAAACTTAATCAAACTAGCTGTCAAGATTTCAATTTTAGTTGGTGCCAAAAAAGAAAATAAACTTTTTGTAAAAAGACTCGTGATACAAGAATGGTTTGAATGATTAATATATTGGAAATACTTAAAGAAAAGTAAGAAATAGCTTAAAATATAACATATTAAAAAAAGAGAGAGAGAGAGAGAGAGAAAGAGACTTTGAAACAGCTTAAAAGATATAAAACAAGGAAAATGATTTTGGGACCGGCCCAAACATCTGTCTAAATAGACAGATTGAGGTGGTAGTTCCCATCCACCATCCTTTGTGTATGTGTGGACCCCAAAAATACACAATGAATGGCTGATTTGAATTGCCACCTCAATCTATCTATTTAGACAGATGTTTGGGCCGGTCCCAATAGCATCTCTGATAAAACAAAGAAAGTTTAAAATACTAACAAAATACAATCACCCAAACAACCAAATTTAATATCAAACAAGCTTTCAAGATTTTATATTTAATGGGCACCAAACAATACACCATTTCCAAGAATTGATTCATGAAAGACCAGAATGATACAAATACCAAACTAGCAGTCAAGATTTCAATTTTGTTGGTGCCAAAAAAATAAACCGTTTGTAGAAATACCTGCATGATACAAGAAGTGGTTCAAATGAATAGTATAATGTAAATATTTAATGAAAAGTAAGAAATACCTTCAAAGATATAAAATGATTATAAAAAAACATTTTGAAGCAGCTTAAAAGAAAAAAATTAAAGAAAGTTTAAAATATTGACAAAATACAATCACCCAAACAACCAAACTTGATATCAAACAAGCTATCAAGATTTTAAATTTAGTTGGCACCAAAAAATAAACAGATTCCCACAATTGATTCTCTGAAGACCAGAATGATACAAACATCAAACTAGCGGTCAAAAATTCAATTTTTGTTGGTTCCGAAAAAATAAACCGTTTGTAGAGAGACTTGCATGATACAAGAAATGGTTCGAATGATTAGTATAAAGAAAATATTTAAGGAAAAGTCAGAAACAGCTTAAAAGATTTTTTTGTTTTTTTAAAGAAGACTTTGAAACAACGAACAAAAAACAATCACCTAAACAACCAAACTTAATATCAAACAAGCTGTCAAGACTTTAAATTTAATTGGCACCAAACAATACACCATTTCCCACAATTGATTCTTGAAAGACCAGAATGATACAAATATCAAACTAACTGTATTTCAATTTTGTTGGTGCCAAAAAAAATAAACCTTTCGTAGAAAGACTCGCATGATACAAGAAGTGGTTCAAATGATTAGTATATTAAAAATATTTAAAGAAAAGTAAGAAATAGCTTCAAAGACCTAAAATGACAAAAACTAACAGTTTGAAGCAGCTTAAAATATATAAAACAAAGAAAGTTTAAAATATTGACAAAATACAATAACCCAAACAACAAAACTTGATATCAAACAAACTGTCAAGATTTTAAATTTAATTGGCACCAAGCAATAAACCGATTCCCACAATTGATTCTCGGAAGACCAGAATGATACAAACATCAAACTAGCGGTCAGGAATTCAATTTTAGTTGGTGCCAAAAAAAAATAAACCGTTTGTAGAGAGACTTGCATAATACAAGAAATGGTTAAAAGACCTAGAAGGACAAAAATAAACAGTTTGAAGCAGCTTAAGAGATATAAAACAAAAAAAGTTTAAAATACTGACAAAATACAATAACCCAAACAACAAAACTTGATATCAAACAAGCTGTCAAGATTTTAAATTTAATTGGCACCAACCAATAAACTGATTCCCACAATTAATTCTCGAAAGACCAGAATGATAAAACATCAAACTAGCGGTCAGGAATTCAATTTTAGTTGGTGCCAAAAAAAAAAGAAACCGTTTATAGAGAGACTTGCATGATAAAAGAAATGGTTCGAATGATTAGTACAATGAAAATATTTAAAGAAAAGTAAAAAACAGCTTACACGATTTTTTTTTGTTTTTTAAAAATAAAAAGACTTTCAAACCGCCAACAAAAAACAATCACCAAAACAGCCAAACTTAATGTCAAACAAACTTTCAAAATGTTAAACTTGATTAAACCAAACATTAAACCGATTACCACAATTGATTCTTGAAAGTTTAGAATGATACAATCTTACAAATATCAAACTCGGTTCAAAATTTCAATTTTAGTTGGTGCCAAAAAAATAAACTTTTTGTAGAAAGACTCACATGATACAAGCTGTGTTTTGAGTGATTAACAGTTGAAAATATTTAAAGAAAAGCAAGAAATAGCTTCAAAGACATAAAATGACAAAAAATAAACATTTTGGTGCAGCTTAAAAGGTATAAAACAAAGAAAGTTTAAAATATTGACAAAATACAATCACCCAAACAACAAAACTTGATATCAAACAAGCTGTCAAGATTTCAAATTTAATTGGCACCAAGCAAAATTGATTCTCGAAAGACCAAAATGATACAAACATCAAACTAGCGGTCAGGAATTCAATTTTAGTTGGTGCCTAAAAAAAGAAACCGTTTGTAGAGAGACTTGCATGATACAAGAAATGGTTCGAATGATTAGTATGACGAAAATATTTAAAGAAAAGTAAGAAACAGCTCACAAGATTTTTTTGTTTTTAAAAAAATAAAAAGACTTTCAAACAGCCAACAAAAAACAATCACCCAAACAGCCAAACTTAATGTCCAACAAGCTTTCAAAATGTTAAACTTGATTGGACTAAACATTAAACTGATTACCACAATTGATTCTTGAAAGTTTAGAATGATACAATCATACAAATATCAAACTCGCTTCAAAATTTCAATTTTAGTTGGTGCCAAAAAAATAAACTTTGTGTAGAAAGACTAAGCTGTGTTTTGAGTGATTAACAGTTGAAAATATTTAAAGAAAAGTAAGAAATAGCTTCAAAGACATAAAATGACAAAAAATATAACACTTTGGAGCAGCTTAAAAGGTATAAAACAAATAAAGTTTAAAATATTGACAAAATACAATCACGCAAACAACAAAACATGATATCAAACAAGCTGTCAAGATTTCAAATTTAATTGGCACCAAGCAAAATTGATTCTCGAAAGACCAAAATGATACAAACATCAAACTAGCGGTCGGGAATTCAATTTTAGTTGGTGCCGAAAAGAAAAAAAAAAACCGTTTATATAGAGACTTGCATGATACAAGAAATGGTTTAAATGATTAGTATAATGAAAATATTTAAAGAAAAGTAAGAAACAACTTACAAGATTTTTTTATTTTTTAAAAAATAAAAAGACTTTCAAGCAGCCAACAAAAAACAATCACCAAAACAGCCAAGCTTAATGTCAAACAAGCTTTCAAAATGTTAAACTTAATTGGACCAAACATTAAACCGATTACCACAATTGATTCTTGAAAGTTTAGAATGATACAATCATACAAATATCAAACTAGCTTCAAAATTTCAATTTTAGTTGGTGCCAAAAAAATAAACTTTTTGTAGAAAGACTCACATGATACAAGCTGTGTTTTGAGTGATTAACAGTTGAAAATATTTAAAGAAAAGTAAGAAAAAGCTTCAAAGACATAAAATGACAAAAAATATAACACTTTAGAGCAGCTTAAAAGGTATAAAACAAAGAATGTTTAAAATATTGACAAAATACAATCACCCAAACAACAAAGCTTGATATCAAACAAGCTGTCAAGATTTCAAATTTAATTGGCACCAAGCAAAATTGATTCTCGAAAGACCAAAATAATACAAACATCAAACTAGCGGTAAGGAATTCAATTTTAGTTGGTGCCAAAAAAAAAAAAAACCGTTTGTAGAGAGACTTGCATGATACAAGAAATGGTTCGAATGATTAGTATAATGAAAATATTTTGTAGAGAGATTTGCATGATACAAGAAATGGTTCGAATGATTAGTATAATGAAAATATTTAAAGAAAAGTAAAAAACAGCTTACAAGATTTTTTTGTTTTTTAAAAAATAAAGACTTTGAAACAGCCAATAAAAAACAATCACCCAAACAGCCAAACTTAATGTCAACAAGCTTTCAAAATGTTAAACTTAATTGGACCAAACATTAAACAGATTACCACAATTGATTCTTGAAAGTTTAGAATGATACAATCATACAAATATCAAACTCGGTTCAAAATTTCAATTTCAGTTGGTGCCAAAAAAATAAACTTTTTGTAGAAAGACTTGCATGATACAAGCTGAGTTCTGAGTGATTAACAGTTGAAAATATTTAAAGGAAAGTACAAAATAGCTTCAAAGACATAAAATGACAAAAAATAAACACTTTGGAGCAGCCTAAAAGGTATAAAACAAAGGAAGTTTAAAATATTGACAAAATACAATCACCCAAACAACAAAACTTGATATCAAACAAGCTGTCAAGATTTCAAATTTAATTGGCACCAAGCAAAATTGATTCTCGGAAGACCAAAATGATACAAACATCAAACTTGCGGTCAAGAATTCAATTTTAGTTGGTGCCAAAAAAAAAACCGTTTGTAGAGTGACTTGCATGATACAAGAAATGGTTCGAATGATTAGTATAATGAAAATATTTAAAGGAAAGTAAAAAACAGCTTACAAGATTTTTTTGTTTTTTAAAGAATAAAGACTTTGAAACAGCCAACAAAAATCGATCACCCAAACTGCCAAACTTAATGTCAAACAAGCTTTCAAAATGTTAAACTTAATTGGACCAAACATTAAACCGATTACCACAATTGATTCTTGAAAGTTTAGAATGATTCAATCATACAAATATCAAACTCGCTTCAAAATTTCAATTTTAGTTGGTGCCAAAAAAATAAACTTTTTGTAGAAAGACTCGCATGATACAAGCTGTGTTTTGAGTGATTAACAGTTGAAAATGTTTAGAAAAAAGTTAGAAACAGCTTAAATGATATAAAACAAAAAAAGAACAAAGTTACCCAAAAATTTCACCTGAACAGGAAAAATAGCAAACTAGTTCTCAAGCCAAATTCCAATTATACTCCGACTGTGTTTGAAGAATTACAAGAACGGTTGGTCTTTCTTTAGGGCACACAAACTCCAATTTAGGCTCTGCTTGGTATGCAGGGAAAATTCACATCTGCAGTTATTCCTGGTCAAATTGATAAATCAGCTGCTTGGTATGGTATTCCTCTACTAGTTAGGATACCTATGGCCTTGTTTGTCCATGCAAACTACCACTACCACAGCTGTGGTAATTTGCATTCTGCAAATTTTTCCTGCATACCAAGCAGGGCCTTAAAGTGAGATTTAATTTGAGTGATTAACAATTGAAAATATTTAGAAAAAAGTAAGAAACAGCTTAAAAGATATAAAACAAAACAGAACATAAAAGTTCTAAAAAAACTATCACCTGAACAGGAGAAATAGCAAACTAGTTCTAAAGCCAAATTCCAATTCTACTCCGACTGTGTTTGAAGAATTACAAGAACGGTTGGTCTTTCTTTAGGGAACACAAACTCCAATTTAATGTGAGATTTCAATCGTATCAGGTAGCGGCAATTCTTCAAGAATCAAAAAGTACCCAATAAAGATATCCAGAGACAACAACCAGCCCAAGTCCACATAATCACGAATCTAATTCCTAAGAAATAGGGCCAAAGACCATCGAAATGTGTTGAATCAGAGAAAGAGTCGAGAGAGAGATAGAAAGACTTACGATGCAAGGAGGATGACATCTGTGGATCAAACCTCTCCCCTCTTTCGTCCCAATGAAAAAAAACCCTAAAACAAAATTATATAAAGGTTAGAAAATGTTATAATCGCTTCCACAAAATTATTACTCGCATCTATCCCTAATATCACTGAGAAAAAAACCCTGAAATTTTTGCAGTATCACTGAGAAATAAAGAAACCCTAATACCAATCCAGTAGAAAAAGGAAGAAGTAACAGAAACCCTAATGTGCTCATACACTAGGTAAGAGTAGAGATTTTCTATAAGAAACCCTAGGCCCTCACGTGATTAGGATTCATAGCTTTGACAAATTCAGGCTACATAAACAAGAAAATGCTTACAGAATGAAAGTGGATCGAGTCCCAGTATCGGTAGCCTTCTTTGAACCATTATCATCAGATATCATAAAAACCCTAAACATAATCATCGAATCAAAAAACCCTAACAATAACCATCGCATCAAAAAAAAACCCTAACCATAATCACCAATAAAAAAAACCCTAACCTATTTTTGGCGAAGGAGAACTGTGGACTGTGGACTAAGGTGATTCCACATTTGAATTGTAAATGCAGAACCATATTCACTCATTCAAAGATTATCTCTCAAAAATGATTCCGCATTGGAATTGTAAATAAGGAACAACAAAATTTACCTTTGAGAGAAGTTTTGCAAGATATTTTGAACCCATTTTACTTGCTAAGTTTCCATAGTCTGGACTAGTTACAAAGTATTCACGCTCCCTACACCGTGCAACAATCATGTCAACATTTCTATTGATATCAGCTTGAGAACGATTAACAATTCCAACCCAAGGATGTTGCAGCCGATATGCTCTTCCTTCCAGAACCTACAAGAAAGTACAAAACACAATTTAGATAGCACCCAGAAGATTGAATTATGGGTACTATGCACCTTCACTAATCATTTGCTACTTTGTTCCTTCACTTATCTAGAGCGATGTAATTTTTCCTCTTTCCAGGTGATTGGACCTATGCCAATGACCCTCCAAAAGGACACAACCACCAGTGCTATGAGGCCAAAATGCTAAAAAATTGGGATTTCAAACTCATTACCAACACCAAAAGAGGTGCACCATTCTGCTGTTGCAAAATGAAAAAGATCAACACAATCTTGCTAGCTGCAATCGGTCATGTAACAGCATGTCACCTTATATAAGCATATCCCTTTTCTTTATTACCATGGTTTTAAAATTCATTACGAGGCGTAGGCGATACCTTTACGCACAAAGGTTTTTCTACACTTCGAGGATACGCTTTTGTACCGCCTTGGGGCTACGCTTCGCCTTTTCAAAGCAAAGCACCTCGAGGCTTAAAATCGCCTTTTAAAACCATGTTTATTACCATGTCTCAGACTTGCACCGTTAGTAGAAGAATAAGAAAGAACAATGTATTTTAGCTAAGCAGCATTCTTAGCAAAGTTCCAAAATGGTGTACAACTGGGGCTGGAACGTTTAAGAACAGTAATTATGGTTATAAAATTAAACTAAATTGTATCAAACTAATGAATAAACAGAAGTGTACAAGCCCCTCACCCTTGCATCAACAGCAACAGGCCTGCCAAGGTGATCCTTCTCCCCTTCAAGTTCTTCAATGGTTTTGTTTATCAAGGATGTGATACTCGGTATTCGTGACCTAATAATGGACTCCAAATGCTGAAACCATATTCACTCATTCAAAGACTATATCTCTCAAAAATGATTCCGCATTTGAATTGTAAATAAGGAACGGAAAAATTTACCTTTGAGAGAAGTTTTGTAAGATATTCTGAACCCATTTTACTTGCTAAGTGTCCATAGTCTGGACTAGTTGCAAAGTATTCACGCTCCCTACGCCGTGCAACAATCATGTCAACATTGCTATTGATATCAGCTTGAGAACGATTAACAATTCCAACCCAGGGATGTTGCAGCCGTTATGCTCTTCCTTCGAGAACCTACAAGAAAGTACAAAAAACAATTTAGATAACACCCAGAAGATTGAATTATGGGTACTATGCACCTTCACTAATCATTTGCTACTTTTGTTCCTTAACTTATCTAGAATGATGTAATTTTTCTTCTTTCCAGGTGATTGGAACTATGCCAATGTAAGTGACCCTCCAAAGGACACAACCACCAGTGCTTCTTGTAACATATGGTGTACCTAGTTACTGCCCATATTTCACCCGTCCCTATAGTTCACACGAGACACTGGCTGTGCGCTATGTGAATCCGATGAACTGCCTTAAAATTCGTCCCCCGAACACTAGTAACTCTGTCGGCGTTACTTACGTGTCAAGTGATTCCGTAGACTTCACTTAGCGATTCCGTAGACTTCGCTTGGAGAGGTCCAGGCCTTTATAGGACCTAATTATATTTGGACACAAGTCAAACAAGTTATTTAAGCACACATCAAGCTTATGGAGGATAATTGTGTATTAAGCATGTTCACTTGTGATCAACATCCCAAGTATATTTAACCAAGTGTTTAAAGATGCATTCACTACTATTAATACATTTTTAAACATAAACATACATATTATACATCATGTGGATCACAAACATGAATATAAACAACTTCATTAAAGACAAAAGATGAGACTTATTGACAAGGCCAATAGTATCGATACTCCCTTTTGTGGGTATCGATACTGCTTACATCCGTTGGCTTCAGATGTGGGTAGTATTGATACTCCTTCTGTGAGTATCGATACTCCTTACATCTGTTGGCTTCAGATGTGGGTAGTATCGATACTCCGTTTGTGAGTATCGATACTCCTTATATCTGTTGGCTTTAGATGTGGGTAGTATCGATACTCACAAAGGAGTATCGATACTACCTGTGTTCTGCGCGATTTCAGGCATTTGATTTCACTTATTATTTCATGTAAATAAGGGTTCATGCTTTACAAAAGAAAGTTTTATAACCATGCTTCTATTATCATAGTTTTTATGCACAATATCATTAAAAGACATATAATCCTCATGTAAACCTAGATTCATGTTTTCAACCACTGAGAAAATGCATACAACACATGTAGTTTAGATTTCATGCATTCACTCGTTAGAAGCAAATACCAACATAAAAAAAACCTAAATCTACACCAAAAGAGCAAGTTACTGTTTGCCTCAAAGCAACCGTCTACCAACTGCGAGGAAGAAGAAGAAGAAGAATCCCTGAGCTCTCTCTCACGAATGCGATCACTGCGATCTCTCCTTCTCAAACCCTAGGTTCTCCTCTAAGAAGTTCTCTCTCTCTCTCTATCTTGCCCTAATCGATTACCTTCTCTCTCTCTTCCTCTCTCTAGGTCGATCAAAACAAAAGGAAGGGGTTTGGGGGTTTTAGTTTATATTTATATAAAGTATAAGCCCAAATATACTAAAACTCTAATAGGGTGCCCTTAACAAGAGTGGCTGCCCTCAAACATTAGTAACTTCAAGAAATAAGGGTATTACACATGCGCTACAGAGGAAAACGCGGTATATCCATGTATTAGGTAGATTTTGGTCCGCCTACGTGACACTCTCTCATTAGTCTAGGTGGCGACAACCAAGCCACGTGGGCACCGATCTCATTGGTCTACGTGCCGACAACCGAGCCATGTACACCCCGATCTCAGCAGACCATGTGGCGACAACCAAACTATATGGACATTCCAACTCAAGTCGCGTGATGACAACCAAGTTATGTGGTTACCATATACATCAGCTAACGTGGTCACAACCAAACCACACCCATAACCCTAACATTCCTAACATAACTGCCTCGTACGGGCCCAAGGCGCATTTCGCCTCTACCCTCAACGCCTTCTCTTGGGGAAAAATGAGGGTTTAAGGTCTGGAGGGCCGGATAGGCAAAAGGGTGGATGATGTCTGAAGGCGGCATCTACATCCCCCCTTTTCCATGGAAGAACGGAGCGCACATACGCACACTAAACGAGCCAATCAAGGAACTGAGAGAACTCTATCGTATGCAACCTCACTTTGGAACCATCGACCACGTGGGTCTACTCATCATATGTGGCAGGTCTTAAGGACAGCTCATGAGTATCGTGTGCTCCTCTACCTCGGGACCCCCAGCCATCGCCAAACCCGCACGTACCATGTGTCCAAAGGGAGAGGACGTAGTGCAGAGATCTTCCATTTATAAACAAGACGATGGGTAGAGAGAAAGGGGTTAGACATTCAATCAGGGATTTCGGGTTCGAGGCACCTATCTACTTGCAAGGGGGATTCGACTCTGTCCCACTCTAACCTAAAAACTCAGACCCCTTAGCGGGAAATCCTTTTTTTTCTTTCTCTCTCTCTCTCTCAGGCAGTCTCCCTTTCTGTCAAAAGACACTCTTTCGACCTTGGAGCACCCCTCTTTTGCTCCCTAAAAATACCAGAGCTGAACCAACTCCATAAAATAGAGAGAACGATCATACAGACAAAGGGACGACAACCAAGTCTCTTTCTCTCTCTCTCTCTCTCTCTCTCTCTCGCATACGCCATCCGATAGGCTCCTTCCTCTGCTGTTTCTCTCTCCACGACCTTACCTTCCCCTCCCTTCGTACGTCTATTGCTTTATGATTAATGCGATCACTATATGGTCACCTTCGCTGATTTAGGTAGGGACTCACACTGATCTCTTCGGACCTCGGGTGACTGTGAATCCACACATTTGCATATCCCATCCCACCACAAATATTTTGGCGATTTTGCTGGGGAGGTTGGTGTTCATAAGACAACATGGGAGAACCTCAAAAACATACTCCAACTGGACCGATAGAAGATCCACCATTACCCGTCCGACCTACTTTTGACCTGAACTAAGCCTTGAGTTCAGCACTAGGACCTTCACGTGCCATCCTGGATGCACCCCAAAAACCTAGACGACTGATCAAGAGCCGGGAACCTCGGAATTGACACTCTAGTTGGTGCATGAACTCGTCAAAGAGTTGGGATGGTCTAGGAAAGACGCAACGACCCTGGCCAAAGCTAACGCATATACAATGGCCTTCCTGCGCCTATCGCACCTACAGGATAAACCTACTGTGGACATCCCATAGACCGAGCATGAAAAGAATGGTCAACGAACCACCACGACAGACACTGCGCCAATCGAGCAGCAGGATGCCACCTCCATCTCCAAAGCTGCAAATGCCAAGCGAGCCCGCTTGCCAGAACAGGTACAGAGGACCCCTCCTCAACAACGCTCAACCAACACACTAAAAAAGCAGACAGCTCCTCGAAAAGAAGATCAACTGGCGGAGTATGTCAAGATCTCCGAAATAAAGAAACTCATGGAGGAAGAAAGGCGCGAGTCGATTGGACCCATGGCCTTCGTTATCTCCCCCATCTTTCAGCCTCTACAACGTAGTTGACAGTGCAAAAGAACACCTGTACCAATACATGCAAGCACTTGGGGACTTCCAACGTGACCAAGACCTATGCCTTCAGGAGTTCTCAAGATCCCTCACTGGCCGAGCCTTCACATGGTTCCCTCGCTCAAGCCAAATACAGTCTCTAACTGAGGAGAGATGACCTCTCTATTCTTTGCAAAGTACCTAAAGAGCGTGCCAACCATCACCACCGCAGACCTGATGGTCGTACGCCAGCGGTCTGGGGAGGGCATCAGCTACATCCGCTGCTTCGATAAAATTGCAACAGACTGCCCAGAACACACCACAGATACACACTTAGTGGACATCTGCATCACCGAAATGGAAAGGCACTATCGTTATGCGCTTGAAAACTTGGAAATAGAGTCCTTTGTTAAGCTGGAAGCGAAGGCTCGACGTACCTCCACCTCAGCACCTGGTGATCGCCATGAGAAAGATCAGCCCTAGAAAAAAAACATAGAACACATCATGTCTCTTCGGCTGCAACTGATGAGAAATGAAATTAGAACAAAAAGGATAAACCTGGCGGCAAGCGCTTCAAGAGGACAGACGAGCCTGAAATACTGCCGGAGTATCCCTATATAATGGAAGTAGTCCTAGACTTCCTGAACGCCTGGATTGCGAATGGGGACGTACACCTCCCAGACATCCGGAGAGAACCCACCATGACAGAATAGTGTGACCCGAAGTACTGCCCATTTCACAAAGTAGTGGGACATCCCCTCAAAGACTTCCAACATCTTTGATAGATTTTTGCTAACAAGTTGGCGAAAGGAGAGATCGTTGTTACCGGTGACAGACCAGTATTAGTCGAGACTAACCCGCTCCCGAACCATCATGCGTGCGTCATCACTCACAACCGCCTCCATGAGGAGCTGGAAGAAGGAGAAATCGCTGACGAACCCGAATGTCTGGAACGGCTCATGACAGAAACGAAGAACGTGGATAGAGTAGCCTCCGCTCTGGTCCACTCTGCCCTCTTTCGAAACTTCTTCAATGCCCTGGACCTAAGTGCCACCCAACGGAACGACGTGGCATTGGCCATCACTGTTGGGAATCGATTATACCAGTTAAAAACGCAGTGGAAAAATAAAGGTTTAAAAAACTTTAATCGATTCCTAATACAACGTCCAATTATTAATAGGATATGAATAGAAAAGGATGGAAATCATACCTTTGAAGTGTGAACTATAACTCCAAAACCTTAATGTTAGACGATGATGATCCCACGAACAGATTTACCGGATCGGAACGTTGAACTTGCACTCCAATTGATGAGAAAATAGCACAAAACTTAAACCCAAAACCTAAAACCCTGCTGGAGTATTTTGGGTATATATTTCTGCTTGTTAATCCTTTTCGTCTGTATGATATATGCTTTTCATAGGAAATTTAATTCCCTACAACTTTTCCAGAAATATCCAACCTTCAATTCCTCACCGAAGTGCCTCAAAAAATGACTTCTTCTTCCATCGGAATATTATTGCGAATTTTGGAGACCCAAAACTTAGGGTTTTTTTTTTCTCTTTCCTTGAAGTAATTAGAACACACATAGATAGGGGAAGGGGAGAGGGTGACATTTTCTCTTATAGATGGAATAAAAGTTAACGCCCCTCTCTCTATATATATATGGAGAGGTCCCCAATTCCTATCTTATGCTAAGTCTAATTAGGATTAGGTGGGTCCCACACTTTTAGGCTTTTAAATATTTAAAAATTCTAAACTTATTGTCTCATACAAAATAGAATTATTAAATATTTTAATTACAAATAACTCTACCAAATATTTATAACTGAACCCTCCATAAGTGTAGATATTATAAAAGAACCCTTCTACTGTTATTACCGCAATTAAGTCCCTCCACTATTTTTCTACGTTCATAAATGTCCCTGGCTTTATATTTATTTACTTGTCAGTGCCTAGGGTGAATTCACATATTTTAACCCTGACCATCACCCATGCAATAGTTCCTAATGATCTAATAAATCTTCTAAATAATTTAGGAGACCACTGGCCAGTCTAGATCATCAAAACCTACAAGATGATTCAGGTGAATGTCATTTCATGTGGACGCCTTATTGAACTAACTTATTCCTACTATGGAATAAATGACCATTCATCTTACTCAGAATATTGGATCACGTTTTTGTTTTTGACCTCACTGATTAGCAAAACAAAACGGTCACTACTCTCATGTAAGTTATATGTTAATTCTCAGAATTAAGAACCAATTACTATAACAGTAATTTTGATGATTGTTTATTATTAACTGACATTAAATAATAACAATCATCCTTTGACCTATTCAATGTAATTTAATTATATCAAACATTGGACTAGGAGTCAACACTCCTGTGATGGATACATCACATTATATAATATAATCATCCTTTGTGTTATAGTCTTAGAATAGACTACGAACCAACATGAATGAATTAAACCTCTCCTTGTATGAACATACTTAATACAATTAATTTATTTTGTTATATTATACTCACTATATATGCATGCTAACCGAAATTTAATAAACTATTTATTAAACTCACAAATGTCTTAAACATTGTTTTTAGGGCATAACCCCAATAGTCACTACAATCTACAACAATCAGAACTAGTCGCACTGTGCCGCCTTGAATGAGGAATCTGCAATACCTCGAAGGCGGGCTATTGTGGACACCATCACATTCTCAGAAGCAGACCAAAGGGCCGACACCGATCACCTACGCCCCCTCTACCTGATAGTAAAGCTCAAAGGGAAGGAGTTCATGCGCGCCTTCATAGATACGAGCACCTCTTTCAACCTCATTCTGCTGAACACTCTCAAAGCCATAGGCGTCCTGGAACACAAGATCGTCCGCAATACAACTCGAGTTTATGGGTTCGGCGGTCAACACCAAGATACCCAAGGCACCGTGAGCTTGGACCTCAAGGTGGGACCTCTCTACGCTCCCACCCTATTTCATGTCCTGGACACCGACATCTCATTCCATGTACTGCTGGGACAACCCTGGTTACACAAGCACAAGATCGTGGCCTTAACCTACCACCAATGCATCAAAGTCATTATAAAGGGAAAGCTACATCGCATTCTGGCAACAGAGGCTCACTTCGCCCCAGAGGAAGCCCACTTGACAGACGCCACTTTCTATAATGCGTTCGCAGTCCTAGGAGCAGCCGAGGAGTGCATCTACAGCACGCCACTCCCGAACTGGATGGAGGCGTACAAGCACTACCAACAAGTGGGCCACAAAGAAGCCCAGTCCCTCAAATAAGAGAGCCAGAACACAAAGCAAGCGCAGGACGTCCCAATTACAGCTTTTCGTCTAAAGAAGTGCACAATGACATAGGTCCTCTTACCAAATAGAAAGCATGTTTACTGATTATAGCAATTAGCCGAGGAGGGCGACTGCTCTCTCTACTAAATCAATATAACATAAATAACAGAAGCGCTACCTGAGGTGCCTCCCTAACTTCAAGACGGGGTCAAGTCCGCCGTGGACACCCTGGACACAGTAAACCTAGGGACGGAAGCAGATCCGCGCCCCATCCTGGTGAGCACACTCTTACTTCTGATGAGCGAAAACAACTACTGTAACTCCTCGCAGAATACCGAGATGTCTTTGCATGGACCTACGAAGAGATGCCTGGCCTAGATCGAAGCCTGGTCACCCACACCCTGCATACGGACCTTTCAATCAAGCCAGTCATGCAGCCAGCACAGAAATAAAAAACGAGATCTAAAAGCTCTTAGAAGCAGGGTTCATCAAGCCTATCCAATGCCCAACTTGGCTGGCCAACATTTCTTATTAGTTTTGAGTTCATAGCACAACTTTGGATTATTGTGGACATCCTCTATATAAAATAACAAATAAATAAGATAATTATGGATTATTTCGAGGAAATTCAAACCTCCATTGATTTCTTCGAGTGTAATCGAACTTCAATAATACAGTTGTGTTCTAAATAATATTCTTCTTTTCTTTTTTATTTATCTCTTAACTCTTTAAATAGAGTTGTGAAGCACTGCACCAATTTCCACGTGCAAGATAGTAGCACCAAAATAGGTGGAAGACTTCCACATCTAACAAACTACCACGTGTCTTAATCAACTAAAATATCTTAAACTTATAAACCCTAAAAAATAATAACTACTCACACTAGACACGGTTTACACTTTCAAAATAAAAACAACTAATTCTAATTTCGACAATAAATTAAGTACAAAAATAATATTAAATTTAGTCACATAACAAACCAACCCCCTTAGAAACAACCTTGTCTTCAAGGTTGTGCTTGTAGGAAACTCTTTAAGACGTTCAATGTTTTGATTCAAAAGATAAATAAAAAAGAAGAAAAAAATATTGTTTACAACATAGTTGTGTTATTGGAGTATGATTACACTCCAACTAAGCAATGGAGGTTGGAATTTCCTCGAATTAATCCACAGTTATCCTATTTAATTTTCTTTAGTTTTGAGTTATTAACATTAGTATCAGAGCCATAGATCTTCGGATTGTGGTTTGAAAATGATGATGTGCGTATAAGATGTGATGGAGTTAAAAAGGATGGTGGAAAGGTTGCAAGAGACAATAGAGAACTATTTGGCTAAATCTCAAGCTCATGCGGTGTACGATGAATCTATGGTTTAATTCAATCAATAAGAGTACTGTCAATACTTTTGTGATTTCTTTAGTATATTTGAAGAGGAGGAGGAAATTGTCCTAACAAAAATTATAAGTTCAATATCCGATGATCTTGTTGATTTCTTTTTAATTTTCATGGAACATGTTGAAGTGAAAAAGGAGTCAATTAGAATGCAAAAATATTACAATATTATGTTGTTGTTTTTCTTACATATTATGGGCGTGATGAGAAATTATTTTTTGGAGATATTTTGGTGTAGCAATTTTGTTGGAAAGTTTCGTGGTCGAATCAAAACATCAAATTTTTTTAAAGAGTTTCTTGGTGATTCAACTTTGAGGACAAGGTTGTTACTAAGGAGGGTGGTTTGTTACATGATTAATTTAGTTTGTATTTATGTATTGTTATTTTTGAAATTAGTTTATTTGTTAAGTTAAAAAGGATTAGTTTCTTATATTTAGGTATAAGGTTGTTTGCAAAAATAGTTAGGGGTGGAGTTTGGTCGATGTCTGACCTAATGTGAACCATCCACCACTGGCCAAATTAGGTTAGTTTATTTACTTTAGCATCCACCACCAATCCGAACTCTAATTTGATCGGTTAAACTCGGTTTGGATGGTATTTGATGGTCGATTTTGGCCGATGATTTTTTTTCTCCCAATGTCGTACATAAGATACAATATTCTTTTATGTTTAGAAACTTAAAAGTTGAACATGCATCCCTCCTACAAAAATTCCTATTTATAATTATTTTTAACACTTAGAAACAACCAACACATTTTTTTTTTGAAAAATGTTAGGGATTAGATAAAAATATACGTACCCACTGAGGCCACCGTTTAAAGATTAGGAGGAATGAGACCAGAAGAAGAGGACTAGGGTTTCATGTAGAGTGTGGGTTAAAAGTTTTGGGGTTATGTCATTTGTATTTTTTTTCTATTCAGTTTTTATATTTTTTAAAAAGTAAAGGTTGTAAAATTTAAACATTATAATTATAAATAATATAAATACATTAAGTATTTACTAAAATAACATCTACGCATATATATTATTCAGTTGGTTCGGTTTAATATGTTTTTTAGATGACCCACCCAACAACCAATCCAATCTAGTCAGTTTTTATGAATTTAAAACCAAGCGAATCCAACTAGCCAATTGGATCGGTTAAAATCCGGTTGGATTGGCTTAGATCAGATCTGATACCCCTAGGTCGATCCCCCTTCTATCCCACACTCCACTCTAGTTACAACTTCAAAAAAAAATGAAGAAAAGAAAGAAAACCCCAAACCATAGCCGATTCTTTTTTTTTTTTCTCTCTTTCTTTTTCCATCTTCTTCAAAACCCTTGTTTGAAGAGGAATCCACCATTAAACCCTTTAAAGATTTAGAAGAAAAAAAAACTTTTCTTGTATGCGTTGAATAATTGTGTGCTTGTTTGATACTGAATTGGTTGTAATATGGCATGTTAAGCAAAAACCTGTTACTAGATATTCTGCTAAGTAAATGTCACGATTGAACGAAATAACCAAATATGTATGTTACTTATAAAAAAATGGAATGATGATGATAAGTATGAACTAGCAGATACAAATAAAATTCATGAATGCCATGTGGCAAATGTGTTAAAGTTTTATTGAATAAATGCACATGTATGTATTATATAGAGATGGACTATGAAAAAACAAAAAGGGTATGTTCAGTGGTGGTTTCTTTGAATTACAGTAATGATACATAGAAAGTATGAAATATCTGAGTAAATGTTTTGTCATATGTTGTATATATAACCATACTAAGTGATGCTTGAGAATCGTGAATAATAATGTATTAGCTATGATTGTATAACCTGAAATAAATGTGACCACTGAATAAGTATGATTAGATGACAGGTTATTATCATGACAAGTAAATATGTATGTGCATTATCATGAAGATATGACTAGTTAGGATACAAAAAATGCATCTATGTTTGAATGAGTTAATTGCAATGATGATATAGAAGACGAGGATGTGTTTATAACATGCTAATAAATGTATGGAATATACGAATGTTTGAATGTGATTGAAAATTACTTTCTCTAGCATAATGAGGATGTGTTAACATGTGTAATGTGAATTTTGATTTTGGTGCATGAAGAATATGTTGACTGATGTGTAAACTTGAATATATTTGAAAAGTTTTGGATTTCAAATTTGTTCTTCTCTTTTCTTTTGGGGTAAGGGTTAAATAACTAAAAGCCTTATGTATAACTGAACTGTGTGTATATAGTTATAAATTTGGCTTACTATTAGTAAAGCCTAATTGTTTGCTTCTTGTCATGTTGGCGCTTGGGGCGACATGGTGTATTCAATCGATATATTAATGGTGAACACGTGTGACATGATGAGAATGAAAGAACAAATACCAATTGAAAGAGCAGTTTCACTAGTGGAAGATGAGGTGACGTACACAAGGTGCGACTACTATGATTAGATTATCGTGTTGGTTTAACTTGATGTATTATTTGTATATAGTTGGAACACCTTATGTTTATATTGTGTGTTTTGACCTCTTAAAGGAAGTCAATCGGTCTTTATAGAATTAGTAAGTCTGAGTGACGTAATCGAGAACTATTGGTTTGTATGGTTTCTTCGGAGATGTGATCCCAAGAGCGGGTTGATCTATATTGTATCAGGTACTATAAAAATGTTAATTAGTTGGAAGTTGGTTATTTTCTTAGTGAAAACCCAAGATTGCTTTCTTTTGTAGAGGTAAACGAGAAGTTTATATGCCTCACTTATATGGCTTTTTGGACCAACAAAAGGATGTCAAAGGAGTCGCAACAACAATGATGAATCATAAAGACAGTCAGATTTTGCTCGGTGGATACGTGGTGTTAAGTTAAGAATGAGGATGGCGATGAATGTGTGATTAAAAGCAGTAGGCTCTTCATTCGTGTGAAACATACTAAATAGAATGGTATTATTTGGTTGACCACCCAAAACAGAGCAACCAAGTAGAGAGGTGAACAAAATGAAGGTGGTCGGCTACTAGGTGATTATTCTTACTAAGTCATGTATTCCTCGACGATTTTAACTCTTACCACATCACAACATAACGTAGACTTCCAGGATGGACGTGAGGAGACATGAAGATTGCCTAAACTACCCCATTAAGAGAGAGATGGATTAGGTTATCGATGTCTAATCAAGGATGAAGGAGACTTTAATTTCACCTTATTGGGTAGCAAAACAAAAACTTACGAATTGGAGTCTGCACTCCAAGACATGTATCCCGAGATATTTGCAAGCATTTAGTTTTATTTGAGCTTACTGTGTGTTTTGAATTTCAGGATGCAATTCTTTGCACGGGGTGTTAATGTAACACCTAAGAAACTTCTTAAGTAGGTTGGGCCTAAAAATGGGCCTAAAACCCATAGGCCCAAATCAGGCCTAACAAATTCTGTGGGGCGCAAGCTCAAACATTTGATGTTTGTGGGGTGAAAAATAGACACCTTGCCAAAAGAATCCATGCATGCATGAAACTTTATTGTAACACTCGAGAAATTTCTTAGTTGGTTTGGACCCAGAAATGGGACTAAAGCCCATGGGCCCAAACTAGGCCCAATATATTATGTAGGGCACAAGCCCAAAATTGTGTTGTTTGTGGGGTGAAAACATTAAAACCTTACCATGAAAATCCATGCATGCATTAAATTCTATGTTTTAGTATCAATATATATTTAGGAGGCACGAACACGAGGACACAGATACGACACGACACTGACATGGACATGACGACACACCAAATCTAAAAAAAGTAGGACACGAACACGGCAAGGATATATATAATTAAATGATATATATTTTTATTAAACATTTATTCTAAAGATGAAATTTTTCAAAGAACTCTAGAAAATCCATTGCACGAAGTGGTTTCGGCAACAATGAAAGACAGAGAAATACAAAAAACATGTGTGTGCTATATTTCATTTCATTTTTTGAACATATTCACACAAAAAATCTCACGAAACATGTATTTGAAGTGTCCACCCTATGTCCGTGTGTCCAAGTGCCAGACACATATCCGACACGAACACGCAACCTCAAATGAAGTGTCCGTGCTTTATAGATTTATATATATATATATATATATATGAAAAGTTCGTCGAAATATCAACCTTTAATAAAGATGCCTAAATTTTACTTATTTTTATGAGATGATTTGAAGGGGTTAGAAGTTTTAGAATTGGTTGATTTTTGGATATGATGATGTATACGATGAGGAGAACACACACTCTATATATATACCGTGGGGCATCCAAAAATGGACCCCATAAGTGGGAAAAATGTGGGCATAAGGTGGGATGCCTTATGCGCCACTTTCTTTTAGTATTTTGATATTACGAGATTCTTTAAAATTAGGTAATTCTTTTTAGTGATTTTCTAAATAATAAGATAATTACTATTTTGTGATAAATACTAGAAAATCTTTTAAACAAAAATCCTATCTTGATATCTTGGAAAATAAGGAATAAACTTAGACCATTGGATTGAAGTTATCTAAAACCTAGCTGGATAATACACCATTCAAAAAGGTTTCTAATTCCTAAAATATTTTAATTTTGAATTATCCTCTAAAACTAAAACTATATTTCCTATTTTATCTCTACTTATTAGTGGATGACCATAACCGTTGGATTGAAGCCACTTTTGATCTAAACCGTTCAAAATCAACAACCTAGCGTTTTATTTTGAATTATCTTCTAAAACTAAAACTATATTTCCTATTTTATCTCTACATATTAGTGGATAACCATAACCGTTGGATGGAAGCCACTTTTGATCTAAACTGTTCAAAATCAATAACCTAGCAATCTAAAAACCCTAAAGCATGTAGAAATTGATCTCTATATGCACTTACCTATTTTATTATTAGTGGTATTTTTGGAAGCCCAAAACTCATCCAAAATGTAGTTTTATAACCCCAAATTGCCCCTAAACGTAGTAGGTACCCTAAGGAACAAAAATTTAGAGTTTCTGGGGAGTTCTTCATAAAGGGATAATTATCCCTTATAAATAAAACATGAAATTTTGTTTCCACTCTATAAATACCCCTTCCTAAGGGCGATTTCTTCAACACTCTCTCATTTTTTCACTCTTCGAAAAAAAAAGAGAAGAAGGAAAAAATCCTAGCTGATTTCTCTCTCTCTCTCTCTCTCTTTTCTATCTTATTCAAAACCCTTGTTTGAAGAAGAATCCACCATTAAACCTTTGAAGATTTTGAAGAAAAGGAAGTGTTTTTGAAAGCCTCGTAGATATTTGCGAAAAAGTTAGGGAAAACTACTATGAATAAAACCTATTTTCAAGTTATCTTCTTTTGTTCTATATTCTAAATCATGTTTTTCTTATTAGTTCAGATATACGTATATTAGTTCAAAAGGTTTTGCAATAAATCATGTTTATGTGATGATGAAATTGTGAGTTTAAGATAATACTGTGAAATTATGAGGAGTTGAAAGTTTGGATGAACATAAAATGACCTTTCCATTTTCCAAGGCTTACTCATTTTTCGTAAAATGTGTTGAGTATATATATTGATATTGTTGAATGATGATATGCTTAGGGATGATAACCAAGTATGCATGCTACATGGTTAGATTTAGAAAATGATATTGATTCATGTGAACTAGTGAACATGAATAAGATATACGACTGACATTTAAAGAATGTTATTGCTATGTGATGACATGTTGAAGTTCTATGATATACAAGAAAAATGGAAGAATGGACTGCTAGGAAGAATGCAAATATATAAATGAGAAACATATATAATAGTAGCATTATTGAAACATGTTGATGACATATAATTGTTATGAATGTTATTGAACTGAGTATGCAACCATATTGAGTGATATGTTGAGTTTGTTGGCAATGCGAATTTATTTTTACAAAATATAAAATAATTTTTTTTATCTAGATTGCATCCAAATTCGAATTTGTAAGCTCGAAAATAAGGTAGCATCAAAAGAAGTGAAGATCTTGACGAGTGCTTTCCAAATATATAAATTTCATTAAAATCTATCACTAAAAACTGTATGCAAAAATATTTTTTACAATGATTTTGTATTCGCAAAATATTTTTGCACAAATAAACATGGAACTATTTTTTCAAACAGTATTTTTATCTAAATTGTATCTAAATTTAAATTTGTTTGTTTCTAAACCCAGTAACATCAAAAGAAGAAGTGAAGATCTTGACAAATGCTTTCTAAATATATATATATATATATATACATTTATTACTAAAAAGGTAGGCAGAAATATTTTTTTTTAAATTTTACAAATTTTTTAAAAAAATTATTGTTGACTGATCAACTCTCGAAGATGTCGAAAAATGCATTTTAAAGATATCAATTTTTTTAAAATCTATTTTTTGGTTTAAAAGATTTAACATTTGAATTTAAAAAAAAGATAAATAATTAACTTTTTCTCTCCAACAACTCTTCACGTTGATCAAGCAAGATAAGAAGATGATTAAAAAGAATAAAAGCAAAAGTGGAACATTAAAAAGCTAGGAATTAACTAAATAAATGTATAAAAAGATTGAAAACAACTAAACATACTAAAAAAGATCGGGTCTTATATTAGGAGGTCTAGGAGTGGTATTACTTACCAATCCAATTTATTCTGCCTTTTCATTGGGATTGGTTCTTCAAAAAGAATTTTCAGCCTTCTTGAAAAACCTGTCGAATAAACGAAAAAAACCCTACATATTAGAGGTTTTGGTTGCATTTCCCTTTATTGATCGTTTTTTTTACGGAATCACTTATTATTTTTATTATTTAATTAACACTAATTTTTAAAGGAATACGAGATGAGGAGGATATTGATATGATGGTGTTACAAGATTTGTGTGAGGCCAATGGTACAACTGACTGAAACTCACATCATCCTCTAACTAACTCCATAACAAATTAGGTGATTTATTGGCCGTTTTAAATCCTTACCAATGACATAGCGGAGTTTTGTTAACCCCAAATTAAAATTCATTCAACAAAGTCAGTATACAAAGTCCAATTTTGTTGACCCACTTACAAATTGGGTAAAAAAAAACAGTGGTGGGGACATAAACCATCAACAACAGTCAAACCACCATTGTCATGTTATTTTGGAATGCGGCTATTGGGCTACTCCTAATTGTGTTCTCTATTCTCAATTCTTGGTATGACTATTTGGAAGGTGCCCCCTTGCAGCTATCAAGTGGTGCACTTAAAAATTCAGGAATGATATTGCTTTTAACAATGGCTGAGATAATTTGGATACTCATCTCACCTTGAATGTGAAAATCCAGGTTTACAAATTATTATTAATTGGAATTTTCTGTCCTTGAGGATTAGATTGTGCTTTCAGTAGTCTTTCAAATATAGTTGATTTGGTTTCTAATTTTACAAAACATGTAGGAGTTTCTTTTAAGGAATTTTTTTTAGAAACAATAATGTAGTTTGCAAAACTAGTTTGTTTTTATAGTTTTGACATGAGTTTGCTTTTAAGGGCCCTTTTTTTTTACCAACCTTGACTAAAATTGTTTTGAACCTATTTCACTACTTGATTGTTATAGGTTCGAAATTCAGACGGTGATGGGATCAAGACTGATATTTTACGATGATGATCTTCTCTAACATATAGTTCATCCTCAATATAAAGATAAAATCAATCTAATTTTTATTTCACTAGGGATAACCCCGTGCCTCTGGCATGGGGGCAATACCTCGTTTGGATCATCACATGCGCGAAGCGCGTGTGATTTGGCAAATTAAGCGGCTCATTATTTGAATAACCTCTTCACAACACAAGTAAAGTGTAAAAATAAAATTGGTATTATGTGGGCCATTGATGACGATGTATACTGTTGTAATCTCATCGTTTTGCATTTTCGTCATTTCGAATATCCATCACAAAATATATTCGTCATGTGAGTTGGTTATCCTCGTAATCTCATCGTTTTGCATTTTCGTCATTTTGCATATCCGTCACACAAAATATATTTGGCGTGTACAAATGAAATTTAAAAGTGCAAGTGGTTCATAACAATGATAAGCATAAAATTATTAAATCTCGTGACCACCACCAGAACGAAAAAGTCACAATTACCGTCGGCACCATTTTACGACCACCACCACCACCATCGCCATCATCATCATCATCGCCACCACAAATTCACAATCACTACAGACACCGCCTCACAATCACCACTATCATCATCGCCATCGCCACCACAAATAAGGTAAATAAAAATAACAGAGAATGGCCTAAACCCCCAAAATTTGAATATTCTTACCCAAAAACTCCATGAAAATTTCATAATAGCCAAAAACTCCAACACATCCAATCTCACATCAACAACATTTCATTGACGTTTTTTCCCTTTTACAGATTAACTGACCCAGTCCGTATTTTTGGAAATGTATCTACTTACCTAAAAATCAGCCAATTTGTTACCACCTTCCTCTAATTATTCTCAAATTATGTTTCTAAACCCCGTGCCTGATCTAAAAACATCCATATTTTTTTGGAAAGGTATCCATTCACTTAAAATTTTGCCAATTTGTAACTATCTTCCTCTAATTACTCTCAAATCTAAACTCCATTTAGAGATTTCAAAAAAATGATTTGAATTATATCCAATTAGTTGTATTTTATTAGTGCTTTAAGTTCGTAGCAAATAGTTTTACAAATAGCAAAGTTAATTTTCCAAATAGAAAAATAGTTTTACAAATAGCAAAACGAATTTTACAATTGAAAAATTACCCTTGTTCAGTCAAATATAGTGTTTAGTCACCTGAAAGTCTAGATGCCTTACGGTTTAGTTGGATTAAACGTATGTCAACGTGACTCAGGTTAAGGATCGCACAATCACCTAATAAAAAATTACTAAGGTGATAAAGAATAAAACAATTGAAAGTCTAAAATCCTTATGGTTATTAGTTGGAATAACCGTATGTCAATGTGACTAAGGTTAAGGATTGCACAATTACCAAATAAAAATAATGTTGGTGATAAAGATGGAAACAAAAATCTCTAGTCAAGAGTATTGACTTATTCGATTCATTAATATGCGGAAACAAGAATCGAATATTTCAATCTCTTAATAAATATAAAGATATGCACAAGAGATTTTGTTTACGAGGAAACCCAAACTNCCTAATCCAAAAATAATCCACTAAAAGTTTATGAAAACTTACAAACCGGTTTACCACTCGATGGACATGAATTACGACTCCCTCTACGCTCCAATAGCTACGGTGTACAGTTCTTCCACCAATTCGAACTCAAAGAATTTGCCTCTTAGTAGAGCTTGATGCGTCTCCAACTTGAACTCCGCAAGTTCCGCATCTTGAACCAATATTCGACTCCTCGAGTATATTACTACGAGCTTGACACTCCAAGCCGAACCACCGAAAATCCACCGGCACACAAAAATAGAGTCTTTAGTTTGAAATGAGAAGGATTTGAACCAAGTTCAAGAAGCTAGGAAGCTAAGGGTTTATTGTTAAAACCCTCCAAGAACTTATTGAGGTAAATGGTGAATGGTTGATTGTGACTAGAATGAATCAACCCCATTCATAATGGTGATTTTCAGATCTAGATCCAGAATGCACCAAGTGTAATGAGTGCATTTCTAGATCTAGATCTAAGACACACCATTTGCAATGTGTGTGTTCTTGGATCTAATCCATGATAGCCTAACTCCACTAAGGAGAGGTCCCCACTAACCCCTGTAATCACTTATGACTTAACAAGGTCGAACATATGGTTTAATAGAAAAAGAGAAACCCAAAAAGTAAACTTTTTCGTGCAGATCTGGACGACGATTTCGAAAGCAGCAAGGGTGCTTTCGAAAGCAACAAGTCTGATTTCGAAATTAAGGCAATCTGTTGCTGAATAGCTTTTTGGTTTTGAAATCAAGGAAATGGCTTCCGAAACCAAAGTCATATATTTTCAGGTGACTTTTGGTTTCAAAACCAACTAGGATGGTTTCGAAATCAAATTGTCATGTTGCTCACAAATCACTTTTGGTTTCAAAACCAACCAAGGTGCTTTCGAAACCAAAAGTCATCTATTTCCAGATGACTTTTGGTTTCGAAACCAACTAAGGTGGTTTCAAAATCAAAGTATATATCCTGTGACCAAGGGGACCTTTTGGTTTCGAAACTAACCAGGTTGTTTTCGAAACCAAAGTCATCTGTTTCCAGGTGACTGTTGGATTCGAAACCAACAAGGTGGTTTCGAAAGCAGTTGCGCCCAACTATGTTATAAAGTGTTTAAAGTCATTTAAAACTATTTTTCAACTGTGGGAACATTCTCTAAGGTTTTAACCACTTATGGTACTTAGGTCTCTAAGTCAGTAACCATCCTAAAATATCTTCAGGTGGTGAGTTGAGTTCTTCAGAGTCTTCTCTTTAATCCAATCCAAACAGAGACTCTCTAGACTCTAACTCAAGTTGCAAACGTCCTTCTTGAGTTTAACTTTGACACAAAATTCGACAAATAAAACATATAAGAAAACTCATGGACCTTTCATCATCTCTTCAACTAAAAATGTTTAACCAAAAAAGAAAAATCACAAATCACATAACCTTGAAAAATTGATATACAATTATAAACTAGTAATTGTAAAGAAATATGAAAAAAGACATAGATTAAATTTAGCAGAGAAACATATTATTAGCACAAATATTTGTGCAAACAATTAAATGATAAAATATGAAGAATTATTTTTGACTAAAAAATATAATTTGTAAACCAAGCGGCAAACATCATTTACAAACATAATAACAAAGGAGAATAATTTCATATAACATTAGAAAAAAAGGAAAAAAAAGAGAAAAAAAAGAGTTTGAAAGAAACTAAAATTAAGAAGATCTACAAAATATCTTACAATATATTTTACATAGAAAATGGAAACTTTTCGTTAAAGATCTTCAAAATAAAATAATAGAGATTTCCACAAGCCAATTAAGAAGATTTTAAGAGCTAAAAGGAAACCAGAATTTTAAAAAAACTTCAAACAAGATTAATGGAAAAGAATAAATGAGAAAAGCAAAATCATAAAAAGGAAGGTTAAAAGAGGAGTTAAAAATTGTAGAAACCCTATAAGTTTGAGCCATGTGGGGTAAACAGTTATTTTGAAAATACAAGAAGGGAAAAAGGTAAATTGAATATATAAAATTGAGTATTTGGATGTATTAAAATGTTTGTGGAGTTTTTAGTATTTTTGCAGTAAAAAATTAGAGTTTGGAGCAAAATTATGTAAAAATTTTACACCATTCTATGTGTTCGACATGCGTTTTGTATATATTTATATATATAACTGTGACGTTCAGGCCTCTTTGAGCACCACCAATTCTTAAGGTATTACATTCATCTTGTTCACAACTACCGAGTACATTGGAAAATAGATTTCAGAAGCGGTCTCATCATAGGAGAATTGAACTCACAACCTCCAAATTATGAGGTGAGAGCTTTTAGCATAAGTTTGTTTATTGAAAATGTACTTTAGTTTTCAAAAAATTTACATCTACTCTTAGTGAAAAGAAAAACTGAAAAAATTCATTCAAATCCAATTAGTGATGTGGACCTTATCAAATGTAACAATGTTAATGGGACCTTATTCCCACGATAGTGTAGCCATGCAAGTATAACATAAGAGCCGCCGAGCCAGGATACTTGGAATGGGTTTAAAAACCTTTTTAAAACCAAACTTTTATTTATGTAGGAATGATTTTCAGCAAATATCAGCCAATTCTAAAATCTCTAATCTCATTAAAATTGGTTGGAAATCAATAATAAAATCGATATTATTTTTATCGAAAATTTTAAATAAACTTCTGATAGAATTTTGATGAGGTGAAAGGCTATAAAATAGACTAATTTTTTGTAGAGATGATCTCGATGAAGGGGTGAACGTCCCAAAAAAAATTAACCCTTAAATCATTCCATATTAACCCTATTATGTCTTATGGAATGATTAATATTTAGCCATCTCTATATGGGCCCTTGATGGGTGGAAGTTTAAGTTCAATGTTTGAGTTTAAGATATCCTGCTATTTGAACACCGATTTTGGTGTTACCAATGGTAACACCAGAGTGTGGGCCCCATATGATTATATTTCAAGAGCTAAAATTTTATAAGTTGTTCTCCTCAATATGCAGATCTTCCTTATAAAAAATCAGCCCATTCTAAAACTTATAACCCCATCAAAAGTTGATTGGAAGTTAATTAAAAATTAACGGTGATAAATGAACGGTGGGAAAAGAGTCAAACTTTTGATGGGGTTAGAAGTTTTATAATGGGCTAATTTTTTTGTGAGGATAGTGTTCATGATGAGGAGAAAAACCTCACAAAATTTTAGCTCTTGAAGTGTATCCATGTGAACCCCATAGTCCAGTGTTACCATTGGTATCCCAAAACTGGTGTTCAAATAGAAAAATCCTATTTTTTAAAAACTAACATGAGATGTCCGTTCTTTACTATTGTAGTCACACCCGGTTACGAGAGAACGAAAAAAAAAACTCAATATTGGACCTACATTTGGGTTCCACCCCACCCAAAACTAGTTTTGTAAACCAAATCCAAAATCAAGTAAGAAGACAAAGCTACCCTTCCTTAAAAGAAAAAAAATTAAAAAGAGAAAGAAGAAAGAGAAAGGAAAGAATCCACAAGAGATCTGCTCCAACATAACAACATTATTCATGATGAGAAATCATCAAAAGGGGGCTACCGAATTAAGAAATTGATTAAACATTGCATAAAAGTTGCATAATAACAGTTACATAACTACTGTATAATAGTTGCGTAACACTTGCATAACAATTGCATTAGTTGCATAACCATTGCATACTAGTTGCATAACGGTTGCATAACAGTAGCATAGAAGTTGCATAACAATTGAATAATAGTTGCATAACGGTTGCATAACAGTTGCATATCCATTACATAGTTGCGCAATATATAGTTGCACAGTTAGTTGCATAACAGTTGCATAACGGTTGCATACTAGTTGTATAAGAGTTGCGTAATAGTTGCATAACAGTTGCATAACACGAGATTGCATACAAATACATACTGGTTTTTATTTTTTTTTTTGCAAAAAATAAATAACAAATTAAATAGCGAGAAGAGGAAGATGATTATGTGTATGGTTGTCTGATTTCATGGGGAATTTGACTCGACGGAAAAAAAGATGAAGAGGAAAAGGATGATGATGAATAAGATGTAGAAGAAGAAGATGAAGGTGAGGATGAAGAAGAAGAAGAAAGAGATGATCGCCGACAGATCTCACTCACCGGCAGATCTCACTCACCGGTAGATCTCACTCGCCGTGAAGAAGGCAACCTACGATCTCTCTCTCTCTAAAATTTCTCTCTATTGCTTCATTTTCAAATAAAAAAGGACAAATATGTCAGTAAAAAAGTAAATAAAACTAAGTCAAAGAGTTGAAAATGATAGACAAAATTTGTTTGGGTTGAATTTAAAAAATCAAAATTGGGTGGGGGGAGAAGTGAAAACTAACCCCATTTTGGGGTTCTAGACTAATTTCATGTTACTTTAAAAAAAACAAAAAACCCCGACTACTTTTTATTGTTGTGGTCCATTAGATTCAATAGGATGGATCTAAACCGTCCTTTGTCTCTTCTCACAGAACCCCTTCTACTTTGTTATATAGATTTCAGATAATTACCAAACACAATATTTTAATCTAAAATTTATATAAACATTTCAAAATAGCCAAAAATTCCAAAAAAAAATGGTGTAAAGATATATTTGCCCTCTAACTAACTCAAAAGAATACTTAACTCTAGGTACATGTGTCACGCCCCACTCACACATGTGCCCAATATTGTCCTTGCTTTTTTCACCCCCCCGCGGTACAGGGTTTTGTTCTTAGTATGAGCCCAGAGAGCTCACTTAGGCCTCGGACACAATGTAAGACGATTCGTAACCTCATAGCCCAAGCTCTGGACACTCTCCTAGGCGATGTGGGACTAACATTGTGTCCGAGGCCTTTTAGGTGAGCTCTCTGGGCTCATACTAAGAACAAAACCCTGTAACCCGGGGGGTTGAAAAAAGCAGGGACAATATTGGCACATGTGTGAGCAGGGCGTGACAATTATGGTATCAGAGCCGAGGACGGCTCATCCTATGGGGTGGTGGGAGGAGGTATTAGTCCCACATCGCCTAGGAGAGTGTCCAGAGCCTGGGCTATGAGGATACGAATCGTCTTACATTGTGTCCGATGCCTTTTAGGTGAGCTCTCTGAGCTCATACTAAGAACAAAACCCTGTACCCCAGGGGGTGGAAAAAGCAGGGACAATAGTGAGCACACGTGTGAGCGGAGCTTGACAATTATGGTATCAGAGCCGAGGACGGCTCATCCTATGGGGTGGTGGGAGGAGGTATTAGTCCCACACTGCCTAGGAGAGTGTCCAGAGCCTAGGCTATGAGGTTACGAATCGTCTTACATTATGGCCGATGCCTTTTAGGTAAGCCCTCTGGGCTCACCTAAGAACAAAACCCTGTACCCCGGGGGGTAGATAAAGCAGGGACAATATTGGCACACGTGTGAGCGGGGCCTGACAACACGTTAGCAACAACTATTTTTTTTTTAAATTCTTTTTCACACAAAAAAATGTCATTACTTTAAAAATACAAATCAATTTTTTTAAAAATTTATATTTTTGAAAATCATTCGTTAAGATCTTCGAAATGAAACGGGGCAATAATAGTCTTTTTTTTTGCATAGCATAAAACTATGTTTTTAACTAATTTTCTATCTAAATTGGATTTCAAAATCAAGCAATAGCAAAAGAAGAAGTGAAGTTCTCGACAAGTGCTTACTAAATTTATGAATTTCATCAAAATCTGTTACTAAAATCTGTATACATTTGCAAAAGTATTTTTGCACAAATAAATAGACTACTACTTTAACACACAAAAGATGGAAAAATATTTTTTTATTTTGAAAATAGAAAACTAAGTTTTCAACACATTTTTCACTAATTTGTATCCAAATTCGAATTTTCATGCTTCAAAAATAAAAACTTTCAAAACATGAAGTGAAGGTCTCGACTAATTCTTTTCAAATATATAATTTTTGTCGAAATATGTTATTAAAATAGCATGCAAAAATAACTTTGCAAAAAATTCGAAATAACTTTTTTCTATAAAAAAAGTATTGTTGACTGATTTAATCTCGAATATCTCGATGAATGCTTTCCAAATATATAAATTTTGTCAAAATCTAATTTTTAGTTTAGAAATATAATAATTTAAAGTTTAAAAATATAAAAAAATAACAAACTTTCTCTTTCCTCCACCTATACACCTTTATAATGACAGAAAATACAAAATAAAGGCATAACTGGAACTAAAAGTGCACCATAATGGAGCTTTTGAATATTTTGATATTAAGAATTAAGTAAACAAACATAATTTTTTAATATGATTATTTGTACAAAAGACAAAAATTTGTGTAATAAATGGTATTTGGCAGCTTTAAATATGGATTTTGGGAAATTTTGTGATTTTATTTTTCCGGTATACCATTCCCTTTTTGTGTGTTATAATGGTTGAAAACAATCCCATTCAATCAATAAATTTCATTTTAAGAGAGTTCAAATCCTTTGTCCACTTTTTCTCTGTCCCTTTGAATTTTTTCTTTGTAGGACTTACATAGAGACAAACCAGCAACTGAACTTTGATAAAAATATTGTTCTCCTCATCATGTGTAGATAATTCTCACAAAAAATCAGACCATTATAAAATTAATAATCTCATCAAAAACAAAAACAAAAGTCGCTTGGAAAATCAACCATCATTTTCTTTCATTAATATTCAATGTAAGATGTATATGCTAAAATTCAACCAGAGTGAAAAAATAAAAATATAACATAAAAAAAAAAAAATTCAAATAGATCATCTCTAATTAGCTGGATTAATACTCCTATTGCGTCTTCTATATATAGAACTAGTAGTAGTAGTACCCCATCCAGAATCAATTTCATTAATAGTATTCCAATGGATATCATCAATATACATATCTGGATCAGGTAGAGGGATGTGATCACATCGGACACCATTCATCTTTGCCCAAAATCGAGTTTTTGCATTGTTAAACGCTTCTTCGCCCGCAGAATCATCCCAATTAACAATATTCTCATAGCTGGACATTATTTTTTTTGTTTCAAGTAGCTTTTGCCATGGAATCCCAGCCTTACTGCAGAATTCCTTCTCCCATGAAGGCACAGTGGGTTGCCAAACCCTAGTCGATGACCCAGCGGGATTAACAGAACGATGATCAGGCACAGGCGGTTTCTTCTTCTTCATAGCTGCTGGATTGGAGCCACATGACCACATAACTAATTACAGTATAGTAATTAGGCTAGGGCGGGTTTCGATCAACAGTATAAGATAAGAGAGAGGATGGGAAGCACAGGTATGTAGAGAAAAAAAACAAAATGTGAATTATTTTTGGTTTCACAGATCGATGATCATTATTTATAGAAAATGTAAAGGAATTAGAATCCTATACAAAACATAGATATCTAAAAAAAAAGTTACTAATTTTGTTTCCAAATAGTAGTGTAAGAGTAGTGTCCTTGCTGATCAGTTGCTTGTACCAATCAAAACAGAGAGTCCCTGCTTATTCATGGTCGGACAATATATAGTGTGACTAGGGATGTAAAAAGGTCGGCTAGATCGGGGTGGGCCGAAGCCCGAGGCTGATTTGGGGATCTCGGGCTTTTTCGGGTCGAGATTGGGCTTCGGTACCAAATTTACTTCCCTACCCTCTTATCTTTACTAGTTTTCATGACTAGTAAAGTCCAGACACATCTTTACTAGTTTTAGAGCATCTCAAATGCAAATGTGCTCTACTTTCGATTTGGTATAGCTCTCAAGACATTCTCTCAAGACTTATTTCTTATGTAGAAAAAAAAACTCCACAATTTATACTAAAGATAAAAAGGCATCTCCAATGCAAATGTGGTTTGTTTGTTTGTTTTGTCGATGCTTGCATTGGAGAGGCTCTACAGTACCGCTAAAGCTAGCGCCCTAAGCCACGCCACTCAAAAAAAAGGAAGGAGAGAGAAAGATTGAGAATATGAGAGAGATTAACCGACTTTGAAGTAGTGGGTCATTGCTACAGCTGTGAGCTGTGAGATGTAGTAACGTCCTCACAAATTGTGTGTTTTTTTTTAATTTTTTTCCCAAAATACCTTATATATATATATATATCCCCTCAGCTTATTTATTTACACTTGGTTTACACGTCGAACAGATTTAATCCAAGAGCTGATTTTTTTTTAACGATGATCTCTTCGACGTCTAGATCACATCTAACTATATATCGTTATCAGTGGACCGACACAATATCTATTTTATTTACATTTGGTTTACACTTCACTTATACCAATTCTAGGGTTCACTCAAAATTGATTCAAGGGCTAATTTTTTGAGTACATGATATCCTCAATGTTCATACCATATTAGTCAAGGATTCATCTACAAGTGGCAAAATGTATTTGCCACACGCGAAATGTATATAGGGGTGCGCGTGAAACGAGCGTGGAAGAAAACACGCGTAACCCATTTGGATATCCACACCACACGCGCAAAGCGCGTGGGGGATGATGGACATCCAACTCACATACGCGAAGCGCGTGTGAGGGTCTCGTTTTATTAAAAAAATGAATTTTAATTATTTTTTATTTAAAATTCAATTTTTTCTCTTTAGCCATATAGTTCCTATTTTTTTATTTAAAAAAATAAAATTTAATTATTTTTAGGAAAAGAATATAGAAAAAGTTTTACAAATAACGAGCCCCCACACACGCGTTGGTTGTCCTTTCTCTCCACACGTGTAGGTTGGATGTCCAAACGCGCTATGCATGTTGTCCCCACATGAGTTTCACACATACCCTTCACACGTGCTTCGCGCGTGACAAACTCATTTTGCCCCCTCACACGCGTAGTGCGTGTGAGTTGACAAATTATACGGCACATTATTATGAGTAAGAGGTGTCTCACTTGGGGATGATACATGAGTTAATGTTCATCTAGATGATAGATAGATTATCGTCACAAAAAATTAACCCTTGGATCATATCTAAATAGGTGCACAACGCATTTGTAAATAGAGTGTAAGAATAAAATAAGTATTAGGTGGCTCACTTGGGAACAATATATGCCCTGATGTTGATCTAAATGATGAATAGATCATCATTACCAAAAATCAGTCCTTAGATCAACTCAATGCGACCCCATTGACAAGTGTAAACCAAGGGTAAATAAATAAAATTTGTTAAGGGACATATCTGGTATTTTTAAAAAGTTTTTTTTTTAAAAAAAGGACAGGCGGTGTGACAGCTTTGTGACAGCTCTAAGCTGTCACACCGCCGCCGCCAAAATAGCTTTCCTCTCTCCTCCCCTCTATCTCTTTCTCTCTCGTATAATTGTAGGGGTTGCGCCCCTTAGCTAATCCATATGGCTTAAAGGGGCAGCCCCTTTAAGTATAGTAGAGATAAATTCGTTGGAAATTTGGTATTGACCAAGCCAACTTTAGATCATTAATTATGTAACACCGGTGACCTTTTTTCTTATTGGGTTGGACTCCGAGATGGGCTTAAGGCCCATGGGCCCAATAAAGCCCAATAGTTTGTGTGGGGCATGAGCCCATGTGTGTGGTATTGTGGGGTGGAATTAACAAGCTTGCCAATAATTCATACATGCATGCATAAATTAAATTATTGTTGCATAAGTGAATTTTTTAAATTTTAAATGTATAATTTTAAATTAAGTGGACCCTACATGGTAGAAAACATGGGTAGCAAGGTGGGTTGGGCTAGTGAGCCACCCCCTTTATTGTTTTGATTTTCTGAGATTTCTTTGTTAAGGATGAGAATCTATAATAAATGGATAATTCCATTTTAGTTTAATTTTTAAAATAAAAAATAATGACTATAATTATTTGATTTATACTAGCAAATCTTTTATGAAAATCTTATATTGATATTGTGGTTAGTAGGGACAAACCTCGACCGTTGGATTGATTTCAACCACTAACCCTATCTATACATTAATAGATATTACCATAAGGGTTTAATCCCTAAACTATTTTTATTTAAAGTTTTCTTCTAAAATCCAAAATAATAATTTTTATTTTATCTTTACCAATTAGTGAATAACCATAACCGTCAGATAGAAACTACCTAGATCTAAACTGTTCAAAAACATCAACCCAATAACCTAAGTGGCCAAACCGACCTATCAAGCATGTAGAGATCAATCTCTACGTGCACTTACCTTTTATATATTAGTTATTTTTTTTATAAGAATATATATTGGAGGAATTTTAGATTTTGGAAAGAAGGAAGATATTTTCTAAAAGAGAAATATTATGCACTTACCTTTTATTAGTTATTTTTTTAATAAAAATATATATCTGAGGAATTTTAGATTTTTTAAAGAAGGAAGATATTTTCTAGAAGAGAAATATTAGAGAAAGAGAAGAGCGATTGACATTTACACCCCTCCCCCAGCCGATCCCCTCTCTCACTTCATTCCATTCCTTTTCAAGTTCAATAAAAAAATTTTAAAAAAAAAAGGAAAAAAAAGAAGGGAAAAGCCCGCAAGCCCTAGCCGTCCTCCCGCTCTCTCACCCAAATTTATTCCTCTAAACCAATTTTTGAAGAGAGGTTCACAATCAAAACATCCAATTAAGGAGATTTTGAAAAAAGAAACCGTTTGAAACCTCGTGGACTTTTGCGAACAAGATACGGGGAACCACTAGTAAAAACCCTATTTTTGTAAGTTACTTTTAATTCATATGTTCAAATCATGGTTTTGATTGTTTATATATATATATATAATAGATTTGAAGTTTTTGCATTAAAATCATAAGTGTTTGATGAAAAGTTCGTGAGTTTAATGGATACTATGAAATCGTGATGGAGTTATGGGTTTTTATGATTAAACCGTGATCTAGTGATAGAAATATATATTATATAACGTCAGTAGCTTTATTGGCATTGTCTTAGTGACTTTTCCCGCAGATGACAGTAAGGTAACGGTACTGTTTCGTGGCTACTTGTTGTTTTGTAGGTACAAATTATATTTTACACATTTATGACATCGGTTTTGGTTAAAAGCGTGGCATACTATTTTGTTACTGTTTTACAATGATTCTGTGAAAAAAGCGTGGCTAACACTAGGCTTTGTATTAATGCATTATATATCTATCTATTTATGGCCGAACCCTAAAGGAGTACTTTGAGTTTTTGAAGAGTAAACTTTTGGTGCTATTTTTATACTAAAAGTGACATGATGAGATGTGTATAGAAGTGATGTTATGGAATACTTTTATTTCATGCATTCATATGGATTGATTGAGGCAAGACTTGTAGTTTTGATAAGTTGGTGTTAGTCAACCTTGACTTTGTATTTTTGGTTGACCTCGTTGTTAATCTCCTCAGATACAGAATAAAACGATCGGGTGGATCGTAGGCTTTTGGAGAGGAGAAAAAAAGACACACAGATAAGTATACTATGTGACATCTTGAGTGAAGACTTAATTACTATATAACATGGACAGGGATATTATGTTTTCTTTGATTTAAAGCATTTTCTTGATTATGCATGTTTTAAGTTTGAATTTTATTTGATGGTGGAGGGTTTTTAAGTTGATTCGTTGGTTAAGGATTTATGTTAAAAGTTGACACTGATTGGTGTTTTATTTATATTTTGACTTCTATATATCCAAATGATATTCTGCTATTTGTATTAAATTCATAATTCTCTACAAAACTTTATGTATTTTTTTTTAATGAAACCTAGACCTTTTAGTGACCAAAATTCAGACTTTATGTGCTGGAAAACGTAGGATTATTCAACATATAGCTTGTGTTTAACCTGATTTCTATGTAAATCCGTAAAGAACTAATTTCAAGTCAAAATATATGAATTTGAGCCCTACGTGTCTATTTTAATATGGCTTTTATCTTACTGAATTTTTATTTTGAAAGATACAATCTGTTTTATGAACCTTATGCAAAACAGGACATACTATGTTTTAGAAAAACTTGACTTTTCAAGTGTACTAATTCTTAAAATTGTTGAATCTTTGGAAATACATGTTATAAATTATCATTTTTAGAGTGTTTTGAAAAATTTCCATATTTCTTGAAATCATTAAATATTCCTGATGGTTTTACAAACTTTTCATGAAATTAAATAGTTTTTCTTTATAAACTTTACTTTTCATCCTTAACAGTTCGGACATTGGGCCATGAGTACCAGGCCGGGTTATGGGCCGGGCCATGGATCCTAGGATCGGAGTGTTACAAATTAAATGAGACCTATAAAGAATTTGCTGTGGGACCACCCACGGTTGCATTTGACTCATCGAGTAGGTTAACGTTGTTTATAAAGAAAAACTTTGTCAAAAGCATTTACGGCTGAACGCGGGAAATGGATCTAAAGTACCCCACTCAACGTTGGAAAAACTTTAAATGAAAATGTTTAATCCTAATATTGAATATTATATAGGACCCAAACCCTAATATTGAATATTATATAGGACCCTTAGACTAATTAACCCTAAGTTTAAATAGGGGAAAGTAGGCTATTGGGTTGGGCCCAGGGGTACCCCACTTTTGTGATGGACCAAGGACGCAGTTACCACCACACACTTCACCGCCACTGTCCGTCCAGCTGGTTGGGCTCGACAAGGCTTGGCTTGGCTTACTTGGAGCCCAGAACTTATATTTTTATTTAAAATTTAGGCTTTGCTTGGTATATAGGAAAAATTCGCATCTGTAATTATTCTCGGTCAAATTGATAAATCAGCTGCTTGGTATGGTATTCCTCTTCTAGTTAGGATACCTATGGTCATGTTTGTCCAACCGAACTACCACTACCACAGCTGTAGTAATTTGCATTCTGCAAATTTTTTCCGCATATCAAGCAAGGCCTTAGTTCAAAAAGATGTGACTTTGTTGTTAACACCTCAACCGCCATGACTTTTTCTTCCAAAAGATGCATTTTCTGAAAATTGTGACTATTGTTTTTTTATTTGTGTTTGTTCGAAAGTGTCTTTTCATTCGTTATATAACAAGGAACTACCAAGCACATTTTTTTAATACTATTTTGATTTAAAACCTTTACAAATATTTTAAAATAGGTAAAAACTCTAAAAAAAATGTGTAATGACATATCTACCATCTAGCTAACTCAAATGAATACTTAACTCTCAATGTACAACACCAACTACTTTTTTTAAAAATTTTATTGTTTACAAAAAAAAAAACATAACTTTAAAAATACAAATCAGTTTAAAAAAAATATATATTGTCAAGATCTTCGAAATCAGCCGAGTCAACAGATTTTTTTTTCTGACCAAAAAAATAAATAAATAATTGCAGAGCGTAAAACTATGTTTTTAACTAATTTTTTTTATCAAAATTTAATTTTATTATTCAAAAGGAGGCAATAGCAAAAGAATAAGTGAAGATAGCGACGAGTGTTTTCTAAATATATTAATTTAGTCAAAATATGTTACTAAAAACTGTTTCAAAAATATTTTTGCACAAAAAATAGACTACTACTTTGACAAAAAAAAATATGCAATTTTTTTTTTCATTTTTAAAATAGAAAACTACCATTTTAATACATTTTTAACTAATTTATATCTAAATTCGAATTTCCATGCTTCTAAAATAAAAACCATCAAAACAAGAAGTGAAGATCTCGACTAACTCTTTTCAAATATATAAATTATGTCGAAATATGTTATTAACCGCATGTAAAAATATTATTGATTGATCTCATCTCAAATATCTCGACAAATGCTTTCCAAATATATAAGTTTGGTTAAAATATAATTTTTAGTTTAAGAGATAGAATAATTTAAAGTTTAAAAATAAAAAAAATAACAAATTGTCTCTCCTCTCCACCTATACACCTTTATAACAAGAGAAAAATACAAAATAAAGGTATATCTAGAACTAAATGTACACCAAAATAGAATTTTTGGGTATTTAGATATTAAGAAGTGAGTAAACAAACATATAATTTTTAAATATGAGTATTTATACAAAAGATAAAGATTATTTATTAAATAGTATTTAGCAGCTTTAAAAGTGGATTTTGGCAATTTTCTATATTTATAAATAGGTTTGTGATGTTCATTCATTTGCATCGAAAATCATAGTCTGTGTTTCAGGTGTTCATTCAACAATATTTTATTACACCTTTTTTTAAAAAAAAATATGCAAAAAATTTGAGCAAGACATAAAACTTTATTTTTAACTTGTTTTCTTTTATCTAGATTGCATCTAATTTCGAATTTGCATGCTTCAGAACTAGATAACACAAAAGAAGTCAAGATCACGATGATAACTTCCCAAATATATAAACTTCATCAAATCTGTTACTAAAAACTCTGTGCAAAAATATTTTTGCACAAAATAAATAGAGAACTACTATTACAACTAGTATATTTTATCTAGAGTGCATCCACATTCGAATATGCGAGTTTCAAAATAAGGTAACATCAAAAGAAGAAGTGAAGATTCTGATGAATGCTTATAATGTTTTCAAAATCTCTTACTCAAATCAATAGTTAAAAATATTTTTGCATGTTTTTTACATTTGCAAAAACATTTTTGCATTGTACAATAGGAAAAATATTTTTGCATAAATTTTGCGAATTCAATTTTTTTATATATTATTGACTGGTTTAGTTTCGAAGTTCTTTAAAAGTGCTTTCAAATGTATCAATTTTGTCAAAATTCGAATTTTAATTTAAGAAATATAAGTTACATAAAAAAAGAAGGTGACAATAAAGAGAAAATGAAACACTAAAACGTAGGGAATGAACTAAATAAGCTTAAAAAAGTTCAAAAATGGCTAAAATAGACTAAAAAATCTTTAAAAAAGATATTTTAGCCTTGTTGAAAATCTTATGGACCAAATGGATAAAAAAAAGCTACATATTGAAGCTTTTGGCCATTTTCCCTTGCGATAATATAGAATGTATTGATTACTAGCTTTTTTAATACTGGAGACTTGCATCAGCTTCCCAATCGGCTTAAATCCGCCACAACGGACATGCCTTATTTTCAGCCAAAACTACCCCAATAGAAAATAGTATTCTTACTTAGAGCCTCTTAAATGCAAGCATGGTCTGCTTAAAAGTGGTGTGCCACGTAGGAAGCACATCCAATTTATTCTTAAAACCCTCTCCAATGCAAATGAACTTCGGAAATGCTTGAATTACAACAAATTCCTACAGAATTTGCTATAGAAGGCTAATCTAACGGTCAATATGTTTTACATACCTTCGTAATTCGCACCCTATCCTAAAGTGATATGAATCTCACCGTAAATTGTGCTTTCTGTACTAAATTCTGTAGCATTTTATGTAACCCTAGCACTGTCGAATGTACTTATCTAATGTGAAGATGATGTGGCATGCGGTTGGGAAGACATCTTCTAGTCCATCCTCTTGTTCTAAAGGTTCACCAAGAGGATGTCTTCCAATCCTAGTCAGCAAACTTGGTTACAGATATTATTCTCTCTCCTATTTTTTAGCAAATCTCATTAAAGATTTTATTTTCTCTTTCTATTTTTATAATTCAAAAAAATAAAATATTTAATTAATTAAATGCCATATTAGCAAAACAAACGAGCAAACCACATTTGCATTGGAGATGTGAAAGGTTCATGTTTTTATGTTTGTCGTATTTCGTGTCAAAGGTAAACTCAAGATGGTCAATGTAACTTGAGTTAGAGTTTAGTGAGTCTCGGTACACTTTGGTTGAAAGAGAAGAAATCTACAAAAGCTCCGAAGAACTCAACTCACCACCGGAAGACATCCTAGG
>MVGT01004286.1:191097-223790 GCA_002174775.1 Macleaya cordata | reverse complement strand
AAAAAAAAAAAAAAAAAAAACTATTTGTGACGGCTGGGCCGTAGCAAACAAGTCAAGTGTTTCTTAAATGAAAAGGTCTTTGGTGACGGCTGGGCCGTAGGAAATAAATTTAGAAATCGTCAAAAAAAGATGCCAAATTAGTGACGCCTGAGCCGTCACCAAAAGGGTGTCAACTGCTACGGTTCAAAACACCGTCACAAATAACTTGTCGCAAATAGTATTTGCTACGGCAGTTACAACGACGACAGGCTAGCCGTAGCAAATAGGCATTTGTGACGGCTTAAGGACCTGTTGTGACGGTTATTGGCCGTCGCAAATACTCCTCTGTTTTGTAGTGAGTCTGCAAGAGTTCGCGGGAGTCTGCATGAGTCTGTCAGAATCCGTCGAAGTCCATCACTTTAAGACTCCACGAAAGTCCATGAAGATCATGATTGAATAACCCCCTGTAATTTCTGATTATGATGCTCTTGATCATCTTCATATGAGCCATACAAAACATTAGGAATATTTGTAGACATGACGTGTAAGGAAACTGAGATTGTAATAAAATGTGTGCAGTTGAGTTGGAATGAGTTGAATTCCTTCTATAAAACCCATATTATGAGATATATAGTTGTGAGCACAGGCGTTACTCTTTTACGCTGAGTTTGTATCTAAGAAATGAATTAGACAGAAGAGGGGTAACATGATACTTTTTTCTCTATTAACATTAGCTTTACTGTTACACCCTATTTACACTATTGTGTGCAGTGGCGGAGCTAGGATTTTAACTGAGTAGGGGCGGAATAGGAAAGGAGATCTCTATTTCCATGTTACTTTTTGTTCATTCACACCAACATATTCTTACACCTCGTTTACATCGACTTATGGGAATCACATGGAATGAATCAATAACTTTTTGTTTTTTTGTGAGGAAGACATTTTCACCATTTAGACCATCCTTTCATAATTTATATAATTCTAAATTTTTTAATCCCATTTAATATTTGATCCAACTTATATTAAAAGTTTTAGAACGATGTGACTTTTTAGGATGACCTACAAGGTGTAGAGATCATTCTTGCAAAAAATTAGCTCTTGGATCATCCAAAATCTAAATTTTTAATTGAATCATTTATTTTAACAATAATTTTTAACAAACTTTTAGGTATGTTAAAAGTTATATAACGACAGAATTTTCCGTTATGAAGATCTACATTTTGAGAAGATTATCCCCATAAAAAATTAGTCTTAATTAGGATCATCTCCATTTAGGTCTGGAGTCCAATATGCAGTGTCATATGGTGTTAAACAAAGGAAATTACGGGCAAAAATCCAATCTTAGAATGATTTTTAGGATTTAACTCAGCCAGTATTTTTCGTTAGTCATAAAGCCCAAAGTCACTGCAACTGTAACCCTAAATCTTAAAATGTTTAGGGTTGTAGTGGTCTTTGGAATTAGTCTAACAAAAAAATGTTGATAGGACTAAATCTTAAAATGTTTTACAAATAGGAGTTTTTTCCAAAAATCCTCAAAATTTAAAAGTTGAATATAATTAGATTTCCCACAAGAAAATAGTGTAACACAAACTGTACAGCTCGGTCAACTCCTCCAATTAAAAAAAAATATTCGAGGTCAAATGAAAATACATAAATAACTTTTGACAAATTATATATAAAATATGGAATTTAAACAAAATTGAGCGGGGCAGCTGCCCCCACTGGGAATATGGTGGCTCCGCCACTAATTGTGTGGGCCCACATAGAGATTATTTAATGGCCTATGTTGACCAACATGATAAGAAGATCATTGTCATAAAAAATCAGTTTGAATCATCCTTATAAGGCCCACATGTAGGTGTAAGTAGAGTGTAAGAATAAAATATAAAAGTGAACCATACAAAAGATTTTAAAAGGTGGGTGGAATATTCAACCCATTTATCCCTTAGTGGTTGTGAGTTGTGACGCAATGACGGACAACTTAGATGGCTTAAACACTTAAAGTAGAGATGAATACAATTCTAATATTTGCTCACTGTCTATTATTTGTTTATAAGAAGATTTTAAATGGGGAACCATAAGTAACCAGAGTACATAGTGGGAGCGTTGGAACACCCAATTAAAAACTAATCCTTAAGTTTTGGAGAGCCCAACTATGGGAGTGTGTTTTGGGAGTGGGGCTAAAGCTGGAGCCTCACCTTTTTCCAAGAGTTTTGGTTATTAAGAGGATGTTTGGCAACACAATAATAAGCATATGTGCAATGCAAAAACAAAATGACTTATATAAGTAAAAAAGTTTTTTTTATCCAAAGCAATTTTTTTTTGCTTTTGACTTGTAAGAAGTTACGTGTACTTGAGTTGTGCATTAAGTTTGTCTTTTTCTCTCTTAAACAATTAATGGTCTCCAACAAACTACTAACTTATTTACTTATAATTTAGTACTTTACCATACAAACTTCTCCTAACGTTTATAACTGCCATTATAACTGTAACGACCCTAAGTCGTTACGTTATATCACTACAATGCCATTATATGATAATGCCCGATGGCCGCTATTTTATTAAAAAATAGAAAATAACAAAAAAAAAACTATTTTGGCCTCTTAACATTTTTGTGAAAACTAAAACATAATTATTTTTTATAACGACCGTTATTTTTTATTATTATTGTATTTTTCTGATTTAACACAAATGTCAATTTGAGCTTCAAAACCGTTATAACGATTATAATGGCCCCCTACTGTTACACCATTATAACAGTCGTTTTCGAATATTTGACCTAACTAGATTGTACGAAAGTATGTTGCAATAGTGTTGCAATATCCCTTCGCCTTGAGCAATTGTATAACATGTATTAATGAGATAAACCCAAATACGACTTTGCGAGTACAAAATTTGAACTGTGCGATTCAGTCGGATCATAAAATTTAAATGTCACGCCGCGCCCTTATGGGCCCGGTAGACTTGGTTTCCATAAATTTATTGAAGACGTCTTTTAAAAGGAACATTGTACATATGGCATGCAAAGAAGTCGAGGTTGTACCAAAATTCATTCACCTAAGCTATACTATTACTAAAGATGATTTCATTTTATTAAACCCATATTATATGAATGCAAAGCTAATATTCGCTCACACTCTATAATTAATTATAAGATTTAAAATGAGAGATCTGTCTTATTAGAATCTCAATAATTAGTCTCAATTAAGACCCCAAAAGATGCCTAAAAACCCATCTTAAATTCCATCTAATTTCTTACTTTCTAATAATTAACAACAAAACGTATACAAAATATGAAAGAAGAAGAAAAGATGACGAAGATTGAAGAAGAACAAGAAGAAGGAAATGAAGAACAAGAAGAAGAAGAAGATATAAGTGTTTGGGACTGTGGTAGTCCCTTATATGATTCATTTGAATTAGTTTCTCTTAATAATCTCATCGATCGGAATTTGGCGGCGTTACCATTCTCCGTTGGATCAAAAAGGTTATCGGACGGGTCTGATTCGATTAGATCGAGTCTTTCGAGATCGGAAACGGGTTCCAATACAACGATCCAATGGTCGACGTCTAAAGTGGGGTCAGTCATGAGTGAGCCTATGGGGAGGACAATGTTGAAAAGAAAAATAAATGTAGAGAGGAAGGAGAAAGCAAAGAGACTTAAAATTGGGTTTCGTGGATTTTGTTTTCCTTTTGGTTTTTGGAGAAAATAGATCATACACGTTTTGATGAGATGTAGAGTTATTCATGGCTATGTATGTATGGTCTCTTGTTCTTCATGTTAATTTAGTACAAAAATCTCTTATTTATAAGTATAAATTTTTCTAGATTTTTAATCTCTTGTCTCAATTAGGTAAATGGATTATTTTTTCCCTTCTTATTTATGATATGGTTTCCACCATTTAATTGAGTATTGCGCGATTTTGTCAAGCGAAATTGAAGTGTATTTGGTTGGTGTTAGGAACTTAGGAATGCAATTTCGTTTTTTTTTTTTTTTCTTCTAATTTTGTTCTAACTAATTATACTCTAGTGAATTAAGGGAAAAAAAAATATGATATGAGATTGAACCCAAATGGGGAAAAAAATAATGGGCTTTGAAGGCTGCGATTAAACGATATGTCATGCATTAACAGGCTCCGTAAGATCCAGTAGAATAGTATAAGTGATGTGGCACGACCCAGATTATGCGTATTAGGGTACACTATTATGATTTATTTCATACATTTATGTACCTAGTTGTTTAAGGTAAGGTTCATTATGTCATCTTCATCGTTTTATGTAATTGATTCGTTTCTTTAATAAAATTTACCCTTCGCCCTGCAAGTTCAAACAAGAAGAAGAAAAAAAGGGTTTTTGAGCCTCGAATGAAATTGTTTCAATTTGTAGTCACGGAATATACAGTACATGCAAGAGGCAACCAAGCAACACAAAAACAACAGATTTTGAAAAATGTTTTTGACAAAGCTTAGCAGGCCTTTGATTTAAAAGGAGCTGACGTTTCTTTTTTCTTTTTTTCCTTAAGTACGCATGATAAGAATCATTTTTTTTTTTATGATCGGTGTTATTAGGGCTCTTAAAATTGTGAGAGGGTGTGCTCAACTTTTGGGCCTAAAGCCCACATAACATCCTTCTTCTCATTTGTGATTTTTTTTAGGGGATTCCAATTTCCAAAATAACTAAATACACCCGGCCACCCTAATCACAAAAAACCACCCCACCACCTCACCACCACCTATTTTTTATTGGTATGTCAACCAATGCAGGATGGCCCAAGCATTCGAGGACCAATTTAGGGGTGTAACTCTGTCACATTGGGTTAGGTTAGATATTAGCCCAAACTATATCTGATGTAGCACATTGGGTTAGGTTAGAGATTAGCCCAAGCTATATTTGATGTGCAATCAACTAGGTCCATGCCCGAGCTCAACCCTACTTTCCGGTTTGGAATGTAAGGCCCAAGCTTGATAATAAAAGTACCAAACACAAAATGAATTTCTGTGGGCTTGGTGTTAATCAGGTTAATAAGAAAAGTATTCTCCCCTCGGGGCTAGTTGTTTTGTTTTCTTTTTATTTGTAGTTCCTACCAAAAAAAAAACAAACAAAAAAAATTAAAACACAAATTCCAAAAATGCAATTTTTTTCCCCTAGTTTAGTGAAAAAATTTACTAACTCTATCAAACTCCAGCTCACCTTGCAGGCCTGCAACCACAATATGACTAAGATTTGACTTTGATTTATTATTACTAACTAATTCAAGCGATCAAACAAACTAATTCAACTCTCATAGCTGTAATGGGTCATATCAGCGTTATAAAAAAATGAACATATGATAAGGAGGATGGATATGACACATATTGTACCCCCAATTCGTATAGAGATGACAAGGTTGATTTTGGTAAAAATGTTATCCATTATTATCTACTCATCATGTAAATAATAATAGAGTAAATCAGCCTATTCTAAAATTTGTAATTCTATAAAAAAAAATGTTAAAAATTAATGATAAAACAGAAGCTTAAATTTACCAATTTCTTAAAGTTGACTTGAAGGGATTAAATTTTTTTTAAAGTTTGATTTTTGAATATGATAATCTACATGATAAAAAAATCATCCTTATGAAAAATTAGCCTTGAATCATCCAACCTCATATATGAGGTACAAAGGTATGCTCTAAACGGGGTGCAATATCCCTCCTTAGAGCACCGTCAGTAGAAGACCACAAACCCACTAAATTTTTCGGTAGGTTTAGGGTATTAGGGTAGGGCAAGGCTACTGGTTCGAGGGGCAAAACCGCAGTATATTTTCGTACCGCATAAATACTACGCGAGAAAGTTAATATTAGATTATTATAATATATATTATACTATTATAATATATATTATATTATTATAATATTAGTACATACTCTAAACCTCAGAAGATTTTTGTGAGAATTTTAATGTTAGGGTATTATACTATATATTAGATTATTATAATATTAATATATCATTTCTACGTTGCGGAACATTTCTGCGTCGCGTAACATTTCTGCGGGTACCCTTAACTGCGTACCAAATTAGTGGCTAAAGTACAAAGTCTAAGGTTTTGGGGTACACACTAGCTTTGCTAATTTGTTGGCTTTGGGGCGTTGAGGTGCCCACTAGTTGTGCTCTTATAGATAAACCTATAAATACAAAATATTGGGCTGAAAGCCCTCCTTTTATAACCGTTTCATGTAGAGGACAAGCACTTTTTATTTTGTAAGCCTAATCCCTACTTTTTAGCGTTTTGTAAGGAAATGAGTTAGTTCCTTCTTTTATTTTAAAACTGTAAAATTTTGATACCTAAACTACCCTTCTCTTTGCTAAACACGTATACTTCTAACTGTTTTTGTTTGTGAGGACCGATGACGTGGCAGAGAGAGAAAATAAATTTTTTTGAAATTAAAAATACTATAATTTTTAATCTATAATTTATATTTTAGTCAAATTTATATTTTTGGAAAGCATTTTTCAAGATCTTTAAAATGAGACCAGAAAAAAAATACTAAATTCAAAAAAAAAAACTTTGTAATTAGTTTATGAAAATCCATAACTACAAATTGTAAAAAACACTGATGCAAATTATAATTTACATAGTAAAAAACGATGCAAATGATAATTTGCATCGGCTATTTTAAATACTTTTGAGCATCTGCACTTTTCTAACTCTCTATAAAATCATATTGCATAAGAAAAAAGTCAAAAAATTACATTTTAAACGATGCAAATTATAATTTGCATAGTAAAAAATGATACAAATTATAATTTGCATCAACTATTTTAAATACTTTTGAGCATCTGCACTTTTCTAAGTCTCTATGCAATCAGATTGCATAAAAAAAACATTTTAAACAATGCAAATTAAATCAGTTATTTTAAATAGTTTTGAGTATCTGCACTTTTCTAAGTCTCTATGCAATCAGATTGCATAAGAAAAAAGTCAAAAAATTACATTTTAAATGATGCAAATTATAATTTGCATTATTTTAAATACTTTTGAGCATCTGCACTTTTCTAAGTCTCTATGCAATCTAATTGCATAAGAAAAAAGCCAAAAAAATAACATTTTAAACGATGCAAATTATAATTTGCATAGTAAATTTGCATCAGCTATTTTAAATACTTTTGAGCATCTGTACTTTTCTAAGTCTCTATGCAATCAGATTGCATAAGAAAAAATTCAAAAAATTACATTTTAAACGATGCAAATTATAATTTGTATAGTAAAAAACGATGCAAATTATAATTTGGAGTTTAGGGTATAGAAAATAGCCGATGCAAATTATAATTTGCATCAGCTATTTTAAATACTTTTGAGTATCTGCACTTTTTCAAGTCACTGTGCAACCAGATTGCATAATAAAAAAGCTAAAAAATTACATTTTAAACAATGTAAACTATAATTTGTATAGTTAAAAATAATGCAAATTATCTTTTGAGCATTTGTACTTTTTTATGTTCATGAAAGTATTGTAGTTCATGGTATGCAAGTTCAAAGTTAACTGACGCAGGCAAATTAAAATTTGCATACAATTATTTGAGTTTATAGCTTTATAAATAGATTTTTTTTAGATTTTTTTTTTGAATTTGGTATTCATGTGTGATCTTGTTTTAAAGATCTTAAAAAATACTTTCCAACGATATAAATTTTGTTCAAATCCGATTTATATTTTGAAAGTTATGGCCATTTTTATGTTAAAATTCATTAATTGGGGTTTACTAACGTGTCAGCAGATGGGTTTTTTGTCTTTTTACATCGCGCTAACGTGTGCCGAAGATTTTCTATACATAAAAAAAAAAAGCATATCCTCCACTTCAATTTTTTTCCATGCAAGGACATCCTACTCAATTTCCGCTTCTAAATAAAGAGCATTGCGATGTGTGCTAGGTAGACGATAACCCATACACATTGAAATAGTCTTTTATTAGTGTTCTAACTTCTAGGTAAGCGACAGACAAGTCATCCTAGAACAATCTCTCTCCCATATCCCAATTAATAACATTCTCAAGTAATTTTTTGGAAGGATTCAATCTTCACCATAGAGAGATCATATCACTAAAAATTATTTTAATTTAAAATTTCTAACCTCATCGGAACTTTGTTCGAAATCAACAATAAAATATATATTATTTTATTATAATTGCTTTAATCTAATGTTTATAACCTGATTAAAAATTTGTTTGAAATCAATAATAAAATTTACATTATTTTGATCTTTGATTTTTAACCATTATTTTATAGGGTTACAAATTTTAGAATGTGATGATTTTCATGAGGTCTTCGAGATGAGGACATCACCTTCACAAAAAATCAGTCATATTTTGATTCCTCTTTATGTAAACCCTAAGAGCATCTCCAATGCAATGTGGATGTGGTAAAAAATGGATGCCACGTAGGAAAAATACAATTTTCTCAAAAAAAAACTCCTTAAATGCTAATTTAAAGATAAACTTTGAAGTTGAGTTGGCATTATAATAGAAAGGCAAACTTTGAAGTTGAGTTAGCATTATAATAGAAAGGCATTGGTGGAATGAGAGACATTGGCGTGAAAAACGAAGACATTGTGAAGTTGAACATGTAGAATTAGAGGATGGGCTTCACAATGTCCTCATTTTCCACGACAATGTCTTCTCATTCCATCAATGCCTATCCATTATAATACCAACCCAGCTTCAAATTATATCTTTACATTAGTATTTAAATAATTGTTTTTGAGAAAAAATATATTTTTTCTATGTGACATCCATTTTTTACCACATCCACATTGCATTGGAGATGCTCTCCACACCCAAAGTTTTTAAAGCCGCAATCAAAGTATCTCTCCTTGATTAAACTGGCTATTTACATTCCAGTGAATGATAACCTTTGTTAAGTCTCTAAAACATAATCAATCATTTCCTGACTAAAAACAAATAAATTAATATGGGTCTTGTTAACGTGTGCCCTTAGGGCACACGATAAGGATGTTTTTGAAGGGATTTTTTACAAGTTACAGGTCTTCAAATCAGCTAAATTTTTGTAAGCATAATATTATCATTATTTATAAGATGTCCACAAAAAATCAGCTCAATCAGAGATATCTAACCCTCTAAACAAATCACTTTAAATGTCAGCCGTTTATTCATGTTATTAAAGTCTAAATTAAGTGTTCATGGTGCTAGAGGGTGCTAGAGGACTCCGATTGAGCTGAGTTTTTTTATATGATCCAAATAGTATAAATAAAATACATATCAAAAAATCAGCCAATTTGGACAACCTTAAGAAACTAAACAAAACACAAAACTAAAAAGCTTAACATATGCCTTAAGGGCACATGTTAACAAAATCCAATTAATATTTATTTGATTTAACGTTCCAAGAAACTTGGATTCAATCATTCAAATGGGAAACACCGGCCGGATTTTAATAGTTTAAAATCTGATTATACATGATGGATAATGTAGATGAGCTTTCTTTAGATTGGCTGTCTGTATAATATTCTTTTCAATGGGAGGTAACCACTTAACAAAGCCATTTACAACGATACAAAATTGCAACGATAAAATTGCAACGATACAAAAAAGATTAACATCCTCTCGGGTCAATTATGACACGCACAAATCAGGAAATAGTCCAAATTAAACATTAACAACTGTCTCCTTCAACTAAACTAATTGGCGTCGGCTCATAATGTCATTATCTATCTTCCATTCACGTCTCTTAGTGGTCTCAAGTTTTAATCCTTTGTATTTTTTTTAACAAGTAATTAAATTAAATTTCTTATAGTTACATTATGGTTGTGTTTGATTCTTATGAATTAGAATTATGTAAGGTGGTGATGCTCTCACTTTCATATTTTGAAACCTTTCACTCTCGCTTTCACATTTTAGAAACATTTTTGAGATATTTTTTAATTTACTGCTCCAACGTTTTTGCTTTTACTCTACGCTTCGCTTCAGTTACTTAAATTTGATCGTAAAAAAATATATTCAATATAGAGATACATTCATTTTCAATTTTATTGATGTATTCCATAGAAATACATTGTAAAAGCTACATAAATGGGGAAATCCATGATTTAAAAAAGAAAAAAAGAGAATCATCATGAGACGGTTAGACAAGAGAGAATCAGATGGCTACAATCACAATAGAATTTAAAAGCAGTATTATCTCTTTCGCTTCTTTTGAGAACCGCCAAAACCATGCTTTAGCAGAAAAGATAAAGTCCAAAAAGAAAAAGAAAAAAAGCATGGATTTCCTATTTTTCTACTTTTGCTTGCATCATATGCTACCAGCCAACTTGACCATTTCTTGGCTTCTTTGACCAAAGAAGAAAAGGGTTCTCTGGAGCTACACTCCAAAACCAGGATTTGTGGTGGTGTCTTTACATCCAACTAGGCAGCTGATGTGTCTAGTCCAAATCATTTCACACGATTTTACTTTCTTTTTTATGAATTTTATTTTGTCCACCTCCTTTTTAGGTTGGTGTACATTTTCTCCATAATCTAACTATTAAAATTTTTAAAATCCACCAATGAAAAAGGCTTTGTTTTAACCACCAATCTTCAAATACCCCCACTAATTGGATTTTAAAAATAAGAAGACTAATCGGTGTACATTACACCAAACCCTCAATTTTAACCGTTGCATTCACTAGCACTTAAAGCCCTCAAATCTCCTTTTTGAGTTTCAACCTCAATTTTAAAAGTGTCCACTGAACTTGCTCTTATCCGTTCGTTAAAGCATCCGTCATTTTCCCTCTCTGTCGTGCCACATCAATGGCGGAGCTAGGATTTTAATCGAGGGGGGCCAAACTAGAAAAGGTGAACTTTTTCTTTGCCATTTTTCTTCATTTAGAACCCACATATTTTTACACCCCATTTACAGTAGTATGTTGGGACTCATATGGAAATGATTCAAGGACTTCTTTCTTTTGAGAAGAAGATTTTCTCACCATTTAGACCATCTTTTTACAATTCACATATTATTCTACAACTTTTAATCCCATCTAAATTTGAATCTAAATAATCCATTTTATCTTATTTTTAACCAATATTTTTTAAAAGTTTTAGAATGATGTAATATTTTTTAGGATAATTACATGATAAAGAGATCAAAAAATCATTTCTTAGATCACTCAAAGTTCGTCAGTGTAATGTACAAACGCTGTAAACATAAGTAGCGGTGTTTAAAAATTTACACCAGTGAACGGTGGCTTGGCCAAATTTTTACGTCAGTGTAATGTACAAACGCTGAGAGGACAGATTAATAGATATATAAAAGAACTATTTAATTACAAACTATACAAAAAAATATTTTAAAACAAATGAGTGGGGGCAGCTGGGCATATGGTGGCTTGGCCACTGTCCAACACCAGTGAATATTTGTGACAACTAAACCAATGACATCACAGTTAAAACGTCATCAGAATGTCGTGCTTAGCTTAATCATTGATCATTAAGAATTAATAAACTCAAATTATATAAATTATATAATTCGAATAATACAAATTTTGTATTTTTTTTTAAACTGTCTAGTTAAGCTATCTTTTTTGATGTCAAACAAGTAATTGTGTCTGTTGAATTGAACCATTTAAAAGTCAGAATTGTTTGACTCGAACCCGATCGACCTGGACCGGGTTTTCGGGTGAAAACGGAAACAAAAAATGACCCGGTTCATATTCAATTCAGGAATTAATTCGGGTAGGTCCGTGTTTTAATTACCCGTACAAGTTAAACATGAATCGGTCAACGAGTAGTAGGAAGACCTGGTATCCTCTTTTTCTATAAAGTAGAACATAGTACATATACGTGTTGTTGGATTTTTTCTTGACCTAAATGCTAAATCACACATGCTTTTAGGAGCTACCAAATGATATGACCCAATTTGAATTGACTATCCGGATATAATAGAAATTTGAACTTAAAAATAAGTGATTATTAGTAAGTCAACATTTATCACATTTTTTCTAGGGCTGTTTGTGATTGGGTTCTCATTCAGTTATTGAACTACACTCTTGAAACTGAAACTTAGGCTCTACTTAGTATGTAGGAAAAATTTGCATCTGTAGTTATTTTCGGTCAAATTGATAAATCAACTGCTTGGTATGGTATTTCTCTACTAGTTAGGATACCTATGGCCTTGTTTGTCCATGCAAACTATCACTATTATAACTGTGGTAATTTGCATTCTGCAAATTTTTCCTGCATACCAAGTATGACCTTATTAAATAAGTCAATGCAGTTCTTGTTGATTTCTGTTTCTGTCAAATTCTTGGATATTGTAATTTTTATTCTTCAATTAAGAAATGTTAAAAGCAAAAGAAAAATCCAAAGGAATAAATTGATATACGTGAGTCAATATTGATTCTTATCGATATTTATTTTATTATTACACTCCTCTTACACTTATATGTGGGTCACTCACTATATAGATGATTCACCCGTGTACATATAAGATATAAGAACTCAATATAATAATTTTTTATTTTCTTTTTCTTTTCTTTTTTTATTTACTAGTTCGTGGGGCAGTGCCTTCCTCTAGAGGAACTGGATACATCTAAGCTCAATCTCTATTGGTGAGGTGAGTCTCTTAACCATTCTGCCGTCCTCCTCATGCTTCTTATTTTACATATTTTTTTTTGCCTTCAACACTTATTAAAATCAATTTTTTAATAAGTTCATCCAAACATCATCTTAGTGGCCTAGCTTAAATGATGAAAAACTATTAAATAACACATGAACTTGCACTCCACAACCGAGTTATGTTTTAAAAGTCAAAGAGATGTCAACAGTTGACTTAATTAATAATCTCTTCCATGTTACCGTGTATGAAGTATGAGCTGGTAAACATTACAGAAAATAAATTTTATATCTGTTTTGACCCAGGGATGGAAATTTGAATGTGATCACTCATTAGGTAAAGTGTCAAACTTCCATAAACGGATACCATACAACCTTATTTGCACATTTTATATGTATATGTGGGGTCCATATGAAATTGATCTAAGGATTGATATTTTTTTAAAATGTTCTCTTCACTTTGTGGATCACCAAAAATCACTCGATTCCAAAACAGCTAGCCCTTTTAAAAATCGACTTCTTTCTCATCGTTAATTTTCACCATTAATTTTTAATCAACTTCCGATAAGGTTAGAAATTTTAGAATGATATAATTTTTGGTAGGGATATTCTACACATCTTTTAGATCATTCTCACCAAAACTCAGCCCTTGGTTCCTCACCATGTAGGCCCCACAACTAATATAAAAATAACGATGTATACATATCCAGACTCTTGTTTATGCACGTTGATCTATCTTAATTTATTGTTAGTTAGCATGTTAAAATATGGGTGAGTTTTTAAACCAAGTTCGTAGATTTAAAATATGGGTGAATTTTTAAACCCAGATCAAAGATTTAACTCCCAACATCTTTACCAACTCTAACTTAAAAGACACCTCGAACAAATTATCTTATTTACTCAGTACTATAATGCGTTTTCTTAAAAAAATATGTTAACAATAATAAAACATAGTTTACACCACCACCTCCGCGAGCACCACTACCACCACCTTAGCCACCACAACCACCACCACCATTGTTGCCACTGCCACAATCATGACCACCACTGCCACCCCCACAACTATCTACCCATGCATCTACCATTGCCATCATGACCAAGGTCGTCGCTACGACCACCATTGCCATCATCACCAATAGACCTGGCAATATCAACCCTAACTCGCCAACCCGACCCTAACTCGACCTTAATAACTCGGCCCTAACTCGACCCGCCAATTAAATGGATTGAGCTAAGGTTGGGGTTTTTCAACCCGCCAAAAAATAAGGCTGGTTTGTGTAACCCGCGAGCCAACCCGCCTAAGTAAGCATTAATTAAGATTTTGATAAAATTATTTTAATTCTATTCATTCTCTCTATATAAAACCTTATTTGAGTATTCATTAAAGCTCCATTTTAATTCTATTTGTTTTCTCTTAATTAAAACATATTTATTCTCCCTCTTAATTAAAATTAAATTAATAAAAATTAAAATAATTGAAAAGATTAATACAATTAGGGTTATTAGAGTTAGGGTTACTAGGGTTAAGGCTAGGGTTGAAGAAATTGACCCGTTTAATAAATAGGCTAGGGTTAGAGTTGAGGTTTCTTAGCTCGAAAACCCGCCAACCCTAACCCTAGCCCGTTGCCAGGAGTAATCACCAACGTCGTTGCTACTACGTACCACCACCATTTCCATTGCGACACCAACATCATGTATATTCGTGCATGTCGAATATGTATTTATAATTTAAGTTAGAAACTACTCAGTAGTTGTTTTAGAGATCGGTAGTGCTAGGGCTACCGAAATCCCTACCGAATTTGCTACAGCAGGCACATTTCACGGTGAGATTCATAACACTTTAGGATGGGATGCGAAATACGAGGAGATGCAAATCACTTTGACCGTTGGATGCTTGAGTGGTAGCAAATTCTGTAGGAATTTGCTGTAACTCAAGCATTACCGTTTAGAGATAGCCATGCATGCAAACAAAACTGCACACATTTTAATAAGATTTTAAAGATTTCCTCCTCAAAAAAAAACGTGCACACATCTATACTATTTATAATGTTGCTTTATATCCCATCCAAATTAGTCGATCGAATCTGCATTCAAAGAGTTTGTGTGCAACTTTTGGATTTATTCGAAAATTGTCTTCCCCTCCATTTTATTATACTTTTTTAATCCACTATTGAGAAGGCAGAGTCGGTGACATACGAGACTGTGGGTTCAAGCCTTGCAGGACGTGGTATTGCCACAAAGTTTGGCCTATGTAATAAATAAATGATGTTGGAGTTAGAGGCTTCTCTTCGTCCGTGGTGGCGAGTTTTTCTTCGTTCGTAGTAACAACTTCTCTTTGTTCGTGGTGGCGACTCCTTTGATGATCTTAGCGGTGTCTATGTGCTTCTTACACACCCATGCCTAGTGATTAGCGTCTTAACGGTGTATCTTCGCCTTGTCATTGTAATTCGAAGATTAGTCTCTTGTACCAAAAAAAAAATGAACCAGCGTTTGGCGGCCCCTAGAGGTTTGTCGGGGCCTAAGATGGCCCATCGAAGGACTAAGATGAGGAGTGGGCCCTCGAGGATACACGTTAGAGGCTCTAGGTGGGCCATGTTGGTGACGTCTTGGCCAGGTGGACCCACGTCACCAACCCTCTAGGTGGGGCCACGTTGATGACATCTGGACCAAGTGGGCCCCACTTCACCAACCCCAGTAGCCCCCCGCCATGTGGGATCCACCATCTCGGGGACTCATAGGTTTGATAGGGTCCTACGTGGCTAGCTATGTGGTTTTTGGTGGGCCCAACCCAATGGACTCCAGTTTCTAGCTGCTTTCCTATTAGGATATAAGAGTTAATTTTATGTTAGGATGATCTCACCTAAATCAAAATTAGCCCTTGCATTATATACACGTAGATACCCCTATAGATTAAAACAATTGAAATAAAGAAGTGTAGAATTGCCCTTTGCATAAAGTAAATTACAATAATGTCGAATTGGGCCACTCATCCCCACATAGTTTTAACCTTTTTTTTTTTTTTTCACTCCACACTTACAACGACTAGTAATAAGGCTTGTGCGAAGATGATGATCTCTTTTATCAAGTAGATTAATTAACTTTTGGATCATGAATGACATTCACATCCGAACACATCCTATGATCTTTAGTTTGTCTTGTGAAGAGGTGGGGGCCTACTCTAAATAAAAGCCAAAATTGCTCCAACGTAATCATACAAGGCAGCTTTAAATTAACAAGATATCAAAATGTTTTACGCATATTTGGAACTCATTTTCCAAAAAATGTCAAAGTTGGAGTCTAGCAGAGAATCTGTAAAGTTAGAGATTATTTCTTTGTTATTGAAACGCCTGAATAAAGCTGACTTCTTCTTTTTTTCTTTTTCTTTTTCCTCTTCCTCTTTTTCTTTATTATTATTTTTTTTCTTTTCAGAATAGAATAGTTCAGCTTTGAAATCGGAATAGCAACCAACTAATACCCTTTTGTACTTCTTCGTGGTGAAGCATTCTCTGGAGCTGCAGCCCAAAATTCTTGTCAACAGGGTTACATCCCCACATTTGCTTGGGTCACCAACATATGCTTCTAAACAAGAGGATCATTTTTTAGATACGTCTACCAACTTTTTTTTTTGTTAGGTAATTTGAGATTTTTATACAAAGAGGTTAAAAATATAACTACCACTCCCGATCCAATGGCTATACTTAGGCTTTTTATATAGTTGACTATTTTTAATAATATTAAGGTATAGATCTAGCAATTGGTTAGGGTCAAGGTCGATCAATCAAGGTTGACGGATAAAAAAATGCTTAATTCTTTCAACCCTAATTGTTGATTCTAGTAAGTGTATTGCTTATTGGAATTCACTTGTATATTTTGTAAATTCTTCTCCCAATTCGTTGTTTTGTCGATAAAAAAATCTTAATTTTTGACTAGTTTTGTTTTGGTGTTGAGAAAAACAAAAACCCAAAACCAAACATAAGAAAACATAAAAAAATTAGTAAATCAAAGGTCAAAAGAGACAATATTACATAAAAAGAAATTAGTAAATTATGAATACACTTAAAACATAAAAAAACAAAAACAACAACAACAACCTAAAGCTTGGAAAAAAAAAATCAGAGTTAGGGCTAATCTTGATTTTTTAGGGTCAGGAAATGCCCAATCTTGAGGAGTCATCAAGATTAAAATTGACCCATGAGTTCGGGTTATGTTTTGCTCCCAGGTGGGGTAATATGTTTGTGTACATAAACCCTTAACAGGACATTATTATTGATGTTTCAAAATATTACATATACCATTTACATACTGTATAAAATGTCAAATTTTGATCAAAATTCTATGCATATTAACTAAAGATTAAAATGATCAAACTAACCTTTTAAAGTGATTGAATCGATGCTATATCACCAAGGCCTTATAAGCTCTTGCCTTACGGTGATCTTCCAAAATTTTGATTCTGAATGTGGATTGTTTATGTGCTCATGTTTTTTTGAAATAAAATTATTTGACATTGATCACACATTTTAGTTTGAGAGTAGATCCTCTGTCCCTATTTGCATATGCCTTTTATGTGCCCATGTTTATTTTAGTTTATAGGACCCACATGGAGGCGAACCAACGGTTGAATTTTTTATTAGATTATTTTCTTTGCCATATAGATCATTTTCACAAAAAATTAATTTATTCTAAGACATCTAATGCTATCAGAAGTTGATTGAAAAATAAACCATTTATTATCATCATTTTTTTTTTCGATCAACATCTGATGGGGTTAAAAGTTTTAGAAATGACTGATTTTTTGTAAGAATAATCTATATAGCAAAGAGAATAATTTTACAAAATAATCAATTGTTGGTTCGAATCAAATCACCGTAAACACATAGTGAGCATTTTCGGCTCTGTTGTAGTTTACACAACAACTATTTATTCCCACGTAGGTATCTTTATAAATTCATGATTATAATGTTGGTGACAAATAGAAAATAATAAGGATATGTCTCCATTATGCTAATGAAATGTTGCACAATTAGGAAATTTGACTGCTACAGTTTCCCCTTTAATAAATTTGGTGTTTGACTAGTTGCCTGGTTGGTGCTACAATTCCCCACCCCAAATCATTTGCATTGCAGCGAACAATTCTGATGTGTAGCTTCAGACAAGCTTTTCCCGATTCCTTCCAAACGCATACTTTTCTTTTTACCGGGAACTCCAAATCTCTCTTTCTCTCTCTAAAATCCTTCTTCTTCTGACTTTTAAACGCGCTACAGTTGCAGACCCCTGATTTCTCAGCAGAACAGAACAGCTCGAGACGAAAGAACAACTATCTTTGTATTTTATAGAGTTTCCCCTCAGAAATCCCACCTAGAGAGAGAATGTTGTGAGTGGGATTTCCTTCTCCTTTTTTCCCCATTTTTTTTCCAAGCTTTAACAGTGGTTCTTCCTTAAGATTGCTAGAATTGAAGCAGAAACCTCTCAATAAGTTGATTTCTGTTCTCTTTTGAGGTTTTATCTTCATCAAATTGGTGGGCTTTTAGAGATTTTCTAGTTCAAGTTCTATTTCTACTTATTTTGGTCATTTTCGATTCTTAAAAATGGCGGAAGGAACAAAAGTTCGACTTGTTCGTTGCCCAAAATGTGATAATCTTCTTCCTGAACTCCCAGATTTTCCTGTCTATCAATGTGGTGGATGTGGTACTGCTCTTCAAGGTTAGCAATCTTTAATCTTCTCTCTATATGTATCTATATATCTATATATTATATATGAGGCCTCATTATATATATCTATCCATATCAAAATTTTCTACAGTATTTGCTTGTATTTTGTGTGTTTTCGTTTTCAGTAGTTTGAGTTAAAGAATTCTGGGGTTTTTTAATACAGTGAAAGCCAAGTCAACTACAACTGATGGGTCATCTGGGAAATCCGACGAAGAGAGGGTAAGATTGGGTTCTGAGAAATCAGTGAGCGATAGGGAAATTGATGGGGTTGAAATTAGGCAGAGAAGAGAGAGAGAAGAAAATTCAAGCAGTAGTTCTTGTTCTAGGTCTGAAAACAGAGAAATTATGACTGAAAACATGGCCACTGGTTATGGTGCCAGGTACAGGCGTCAATCAAAAGCTCCAATGGATAGTTCTATACCAGGGGGAGATCATGATTTAAACATGAAGAACGATGAATTGATGAAAGTTAACATTCAGAAGGAAGTTGGAGAAATTAAACCCCAAATTGGAATTGCTAGTGTTTCTCAGCAATCAGCCCAAATTCCCAATTGGCCGGATCCGAGAAGAGATGGGATGATGATGAATCCAAGGACAGAAAGAATTCAAGATGAAGGTGCCAGATTTTCAGCTCCTTATCCGGATGAAGGCCCATCGAACTACCAAAAATCGGGCTCTAATTATGGCTATGGTGAACCAATGTTGAATCCGGGTTCTAATTATCACTACACCGAACAGTTATCAAACCAGGGTTCTAATTATCGCTACGACGAACAGATATCGAACATCAACAATCCGGGTGTGTCTGAGAGAGTTGAGTATCTCGAACAAGATCGAGCTGAGCTCCTGAGAAAACTGGAGGAGCTGCAGATTCAATTGAGTAGGTCTGGTGATGTTACTGGGAAACCAAACGAAAGGGTTCCCCCCTTGGATGGTAGAATGGTTCCTCCTGATCCTTATGGTGTTCATGATTCTAGGTTGCCGGTGGACCCGTCGGGAACAGTTATAGCTCCATTGCATCCTTATTTGCCTGATAAACATGTTCGAAGGCCGTTGTATTTTAACCAGAGTCATGAAGAAGTTCAGGTAATGAAGAGGTCAGATATGGAATTGCATAATTTCTATCCTCCAATGCATCCACCAAGTGAAATACCAGGATACACAGATCCGTTTGGGCCTCAAATTCATGGAAGAATTCCAAACCAGCCACCGCACCGATACCCAAATCGACCATCTCATGACTACTTCTATGGAGGGTACATGGATTTTGATCCAGAAACTGTTTCATCGTACCAAAACAATACCTTCTTTCATCATCCTGCGTGTTCTTGTATGCGTTGCTATAACAAACACTGGCAAGTTCCAGCACAAGTCCCACCTGCCATTTTGAGAGATAGAAGGTTCCAAAATGCTTCAAGTAATCCGATGCTCTATCAAGTCGAGAACCCTGGAACTTTTGGTTCACGGGGTTATCACCCTAGAAATGCCAATCCTCCTCCATTGAATTCTCGTGAACGACGTACCACTGTACGAATGTCAACTGATCTAGATTCAGAATTAGGTGGGTTTGGTCATGGACGTGTAGAAAGAGCAGCAGTGGCAAAGAGGAGTGTACGCCGTTGTTATCCAGTTGCGGGTGGTGCTCCATTTATATCGTGCTATAATTGCTTTGGATTGCTGAAACTGCCAAGAAAATTTTTGCAAATGGAAAAGAATGAAAGAAAGCTGAAATGTGGGGCTTGTTCTACTATAATTACGGTTTTGGTTGAGAGTAAGAAGCTTGTTTGCACCAGAAAAAATCCTTTGGAGGTGAATGATGGACCTGTTGAGGTGGCTCAAGAAGTTATCTTACGCTCTCAGGGTCATGCTAAACGGGATAGTACGAATTCCTACTCTGACGATTATGATAACTCTGGTTATAACTTTCAGTCTATGGATGCTGAGCCCATTTTATCAGCAATCGATCAAAGGCTGAACTTAAGCGGGTCTGGGAAGATTCACGATATACCTTCTTCATCTACCGCTACTTCCGAGGGTGAGGAAAGTCCTGATAGTGTGATTGCTCGAAGGGAACTGTCCAGCTCCACTGAGCTATCTCCCTTGAAAACAATGACTCCACCACTTCCAGGTTCTCCCCTTCAAGAGCATTTTGAGTATTCTTCTTACCAGCGATTGGTGGACCAAGTTGGGAAGGGAAACAAGAGTAAACGGATGGATCAAGAGGAGCTGGTCCCGAGTCTCCCAACTAAATCCACTACCCGACAGAACTCTGTGAAAGATGCATCTGTGGCAACCGAAATGGAAATGTCTTTTAATGATACTGTGACATCTCAAGATTCTAGTGAGACAACCAAAGAAGAAGATAGGCGTAAGATTGGCAAGGGTGGTGGCTCGTTCTTTGCAGGGTTTATGAAGAAGAGCTTGAGAGACTCCTCGTCCTCGATGTCTAGCCATAGTGAGGAGACTGAGATACCTAATGTCTCGATCAATGGGCATCCTGTACCAGATCGGTTGGTTAGGAAGGCTGAGAAGCGGGCTGGACGGATCCATCCTGGTCAATACTGGTAAGCATCTCCATTCTTCTCTCTTCTGATCATGCAAGCACTAAATTGACTGCATAGATATGTTTCATGTGGACTCCAATTTTGTTGACCCACTTCTAATGTGGCGGGTCAACAAAACCAACCATGAATGAAGTGAAGTTGTGTTGGAAATGGCAGTGCAAATGAAGTAACTGCAGTTTTCAAAACAACCAAGAACTCATGGTTGGTTTTGTTGACTCAACGTTAGAAGTGGGTGAACAAATCGCACTCGTTTCATGTACTACTACTATATTGTCGATGCAAAAACTGACACATGTGAAACACTAGTATTCTCATACTCGAGAAGGCTAGGTTGAAGTCTGAACTTCTAAGATAAAAGTTTCTATGAAAACTTGTAGGTTTATATTTGCATTTGTGTTCAAGAACAACTCTTTATTTCTTACAATTATGCTGTTTGAAGTATTGCATTTGTAGATTTTCCTAAAAGGTAATTGATCTTGGGTTCTTTTGTGTGCCTTAATCAGGTATGATTTCCGAGCTGGATTCTGGGGTGTGATAGGTTTGCCCTGTCTCGGCATAATTCCGGTGAGATAAACTAATTCTTGAACAAATAGTTGTCTCTGATTCTATGGTTATATATGTTTGAGTTTCCTCTTTTCCCAAATATATTCATTGAACTTTGTGTTTATTTTGCAGCCATCTATTGAAGAATTTAATTATCCTATGCCCAAGAATTGTTCTGGTGGAACCACTGGTGTTTTCGTAAATGGGAGAGAACTTCATCAGAAAGATTTAGATTTACTTGCTAGCAGGGGTCTCCCAACTACTAGAGATAGATCTTATATCATTGAAATTTCGGGTTCGGTTCTGGATGAGGACTCTGGTGAAGAACTCGATAGCCTTGGCAAACTTGCCCCAACGTAAGTCTCAACATTCTCTCTAATTTTCTTTTCTACATTTTAATACTGAATAGTAGACTATATATATCAAATCTGTTTATTAGTTTGTTGTTTGTCCTAGTTTTCTGCTATTATATTAGTTTTGCATTAATCACCCGAAAATAATATTTGACGATTACTTGCGTCGGAATTGGAAGACGTAAAAAGAGTTAAGATGAACCTTTAGATGATCCCACCATGGAGATTTCTGAGCAAAAAGATGATCCTAACAGTTGAAATATAACCATTTAATCTTCCAAATTATTTTGTTTGATTAAAATGTTCCGAGGATTGGAAAGTTTAAAGCTTGCCTTAGTGATACATATGATGTAACTATATATATATTTGTCTACATCATGTGCGAAAATGTTTGAATTGTGGTGGTATTATTGTTCTTACAAACTGCAAGTTTTGTTCAATTAGAGAACAGTTTTTTTTTTTTCCCATCCCTTCATTTACAATGTATTATTCATTGATGAACAGAATCGAAAAGTTAAAGCATGGGTTCGGAATGAAGGTTCCAAGAGTGGCTGCTGCCTAAAGTTTTAGATTCGCAATCACTTAAGCTAGATAACATTAACACTTGAGGGAGAAAATGGAGTCCTAGACTATCAAAGGGCAATCAAGTTGTGAATTCCCCCGGTATGTACGGTTGTCCTATAGATGTTTCTTTTTCTTTTCTTTAATCTTGTTTTTGTGATTGATTGATTTATTGAATGTAGTCTTGTTGTGATTAAGTGATGTCAAAACTGTTTGCCATTTCTGAATGGGTTCAACATATTATACAAGTTATCATTTGTAACTCTGTAATTGTTCTTGCTGATCAAAAACGAAACTCTGTAATTCGTTCGAGAATTTAAATATGTGATTTCTTATCCTGTAACCCAGTAGCATTGTGCAGTTTCAGATGATCCTAACCTAACGATTTGTTGATTTTTTTCATTTAACTTTACGATAATTATCCAAAAAAATATGATAGATTTGATTATCACAATAACAGGTAGATTCGGGAATCGGGGCGCTTCTTCTGGTTCATTTAATGGGTAAGTAACTAAATAGAAATTGGTTCATTGATAATCCAATGAATTACAATAGCCAGAGGAGACTTAAGACTTAAATAGATAATAATTCTGGAGTCCTAAATTAATCAAACCCTAATTAAACATCTAAACAACACAATAATAAAATTAAGGGGTAATCAAAAGAAGTGTTTTAAACAAGAGCAATTATTTTCTTACAGTAGCAATTATTTTCTTAACTATGGCTTCAACTTTTTCTTCTTGAAGACAAGCCAACTTGATGGCCTCCGACAAGGTCGTAGGTGCGAACATCATAACCGCGTTCTTGACTTCATCTTTAAGCCCTTCGATAAAACAACTTAGAAAGAACTCTTCTGGTAAGCCCTTAATTTTTTCCATTAGGGATTCAAATTGTTCTTGATAGAGTTTTACCGTAGTCTTTTGTTTGAGTTCATTAAGTTTCCCTACAATGTCGGTCGAACTCTATGATAACATCCTTAGTAAAATTGCATCCTTAGTAAAATTGCTCCATGTTAGCTGATCGACCGGAGTTTTCTCTTCATATTCTTGTAACCATATCATAACGTCTTCACCCTCGAAGTGATACAATGCCAAATGTACCTTATCAGTATCGTCTTTGATGTCGTGGTGATCGAAGTAACGTTCACAAAGATAAATCCATTCTCGAACATTTCCTCCTTCAAACGAAGGAAAATCGATCTTTTTAGTAAATTGAGACGAAGAATCTGCTTGATCTTTGCCGGTTAGTTCGACAATTCTTGTTTCGAGTTGTTCGTATTTGAGGTCAAGTGTTTGGATTTGAGACTCAAAAGTATCACCCAATTGCTTAATCATCTTTGCCAAACAACTTATCTCTTGAGATTTAATGCGTTCTTGTGGCAAATCGATCTTCAAAAAAGTTTCTTCTGCCATTGCTAAGACTCAGATTTATCAGGAAGAAAAGATGAACACAAAAGTAACCAAGAAAATCCCACAATATTTGAAGGGGAATCAGGGATAAAACTTCATTCACAAATCAAAATCCTAACAGAGTAGATAATGCTAAATCTGAACTACTATTTATTCCAAAACTTTCTCTCTCTAAATATAATAATGGATATCCGAAACGGTAATGCTTGAGTTACAGCAAATTCCTACAGAATTTGCTACCACTCAAGCATCCAACGGTCAAACTGATTTGCATCTCCTCGTATTTCGCATCCCATCCTAAAGTGTTATGAATCTCACCGTGAAATGTGCCTGCTGTAGGGTTTTCGGTAGGGATTTCGGTAGCCCTAGCACTACCGTATCCGAAATACCCAAAACTCTCACTCTCTTTTTCTCTCTCTAAAATCATTTTCTCTCTCTAAGAACATGCATGCAGATCCGAAATAACCCAGTTCATGGGATGAGCGCTGAGGTGGTTTTTGCATGTTGGGCAGCGTACACGTTTAGTGCTGTTCTGAACTAACAAAATTCAAGCGGGTGATATTTCTCATACTAGGAACTCGAATGCTATTTGTGCACCCACTTTTCAATGCTTTCATGAGGCAGTATGTTGCTGATTATTATCGGAATGTATGGTTGGTTAACACTAGACGGTCAGATGATGGCAGTAATGTGGGCCCTCATGACATCCAAAAACTGGGTGCACAAAATAGGACTCTTGAACTGTGGGCAACCATTCCAAATTGTAATTTTGTAAACGAGCTACAATTAGGAGCGGGTGGAAACAATTGACCATTCCAAATTACCATTTGGAACTGTTCAAAACCAATAGCCTCAATTGAGACAGGCATACAATTGAAGGGTGAAACTGGAAGAGGAAAGTCACGCCGTAAGGATGTCAATGGATAGTCAGAAAATCTAAATCCGATTTGAATTTTTAGATAGTATTTGAATTTTTGGATGTTATCTAAAATTTTAATATCTGCATACATATAAAAATATTATTGAGAAAAAATATATATAATTAGCCAATTGCCTTTTTTTTAGGCTTTTTACATTCAAAATCCGAGGAAATATTTTTTCCCAAAAAATATATAAGAATCCTAGGAAGAAAGATCACAAACCCACATCCCCTCATGCTTCATGGGTTTGCTATTTTTTTGCCATTTTTGGTAATTTTTTAAGAATCACATTCCTAAAAAATAAGATTCCTAAGTTTAAAAAAAAAACCAAAGCAAACACTGAAATGGAATGACATCCTCCCATCATCCAAACATGGCCATAAGGTAAAAAATAGGAACCCAACCCACTAAACAAGCGGAACTAAAACCAGTTAATTGCAGTTCTAATTCCACCAATTGGAGTGCTGAAACCGGAAGAGACGAGATCCTGAATCGACTTATTCAATAGGTTTTGATTTTGGGTAATTCAATAACACGACTGCAACCGACCCACTGACACCCTTACTTGTATGGCTATATGGTAAATGTGAATTGTAAAGCGAACCTTCTGAGGTTTCCAGTGTTGTTAATGAGCAGAGCCAAGTCTTTTTTTTTTTTTTTTTTTTTTCTGTCAATAGAAGTTGTTTTTGTAGTTCAATGTTACAGAACTCTGTAATTTGAGATATTGATCTTCAATTTCAATACACAAAAGGATTATGATCCTTCTTGATGAGCAGATAATTTTGCATTATAAATTGTTTCAAGAACTCTACATTAATCGACTTCCCTTTCTGTACTACTGGATAAAGAAGATGATAAACAGTTTTATAGTCTCGAACCCCTGTAATTGAAATTACAAGTCGAGGAACCATTGTCGTTGAACAAATGCTGTTTTTGCATTCAATGAGCAGACAGAATACTGTAATCAGATTTCAAGATTTTCAGAAGCTTCATAATACTACGAGAAATGGCCAGAAACTCGACTTCATTACTCTACGTTCAATGTCTGCAAATGCAAAAAGAAAAAAAAAAGAAGAAAAAGAAAAGGAAAAGAAAATCACATCCAAGAGGATATTTGCTGTGCTCCCAAATTGTTCAGCATTCACTTAGAATGGACTTAAGATAAACCCAGAGCTTTATTGAAAAAAATGAACCTTGTTCAACTACATTGATACAGTTTAGACAATAAGTTCACAACCCCATCTCCTCTATTTGTTGGACAATGGCTCTTGCTTGCTTTGCTTGGGCTTAAGAAATGGGTCCTGAAAATTCATCAGAGAAAGCACAATTTAACAAAGTTTAGTAACCATTTACTTGAATATTTTCTTTCAAACTTCTGCTATTTCTGCAACAGTCTTCTTATTTAAGAGCTCTGGCAAAGCTTCCTTTTTCTACTAGAATAAAGAAATGCATTAAACCTTGAAACACGCTTTTGGCACAGGAGCAAATTATACAGTTTGTAATCCATAATGTCATTGCATCGATAAGGTCAAGCTGGGAAATGGGAAACCATCCATATTACTTAACCTAAGGTGCGGGTTCAAGTAATAACTAATAACTAATTTCAAGATAAAGTCCAAGGTCAAGCAAGACAAAGGAACACACCAAGTGGCTGCTCCACCAATGGTAAAACTCATTGAGATGAAGATTGAAGAAAAATAACGTTTGAAGTAAATTGGATACAACCAGAAGTGTATAACAAGATCGATTGGAGCATTACATCAAGCTAGCTTTGAAAAATTTAGGTTCGTTTTGCCGTAAAAAACAGATGATGTAGTTAAGCGTCACTTATAACTGAACAAAATAATTACTTACACAAGTAATATTATAACATTAAATAATTTTTTTTTATTCCAGATTCTCATCCTTTTACACGTCTCAAACTCAAAAGTTCTATTTATCGTTCATTAATGTAATTCGCATGCAATGCACATCAGCACATGACGGACATCCAAGTTTTTTAGGTACAAGGAATATGCAAGTAGCCATTCGAGAGAAACAGAAGGAATACGATTTTTGGGTTATGTGTTTTAGTTATAGTACAACAGAAACAGTCCTTGACATTGATAACATATTTGTGCTTTCTATAAGGGTGAAGAAGGACCTTTATGCCGCCCTTATACAACATCAAAAAGTAACAAACATAAGAGTAAAAAAAGCACTGAAGCCACGTGATGTTGCCTTAATGTATAGTATAGATGTGTTACACCAAGGCTTTGTTTTTTAGGTAACGAGCCCGCCGGCACGTGCGTGCCATACAAACCCCTTTGGGACATGTTACCGCTGAAGTGGTGGTTGGTGAAGGTGGCAATGTAGCGAGCATGAGATCTAAATAGAGAGACATAGAGTGAAGATTTTGGTTTAGAAAGGAAAATGGTTATGGGAGGATTTATAATGGCTCAATTGAAGACGTATATGAGCCAATCAGCCAATCCAAGCCCCTTCATTAATAGAGATGATAGAATTTCTGATCATGCTAGTCCTCTCGTTTCATGTAATATGAATCGTTCCAATGCAATTGTAAATAGTTCTCTGGACTACTCTAAAACGGAGAATTTTATTGAACATCTATAAGTCTGAGTTAAAGTTCCTCAAAGTAAAACTTAATTTTAGAAAACTAAAGTTTAAGGCAGATTCAAGGTTCAGCAGCTTGAAGTGGTACCATTTCACTTGGTTCTATTTAAAACGGGTTATGTTTCAGAGCTTAAAATTATGAACATCAAAAGCTGAAAAAGGACCACCATTTGATCGGCCTAAAGTTTCAACTGCGCAAACAAAGAACATTATCTATAAAAATGTGTCCTTAATTCAAAGAGAACCCAAATCTGAGAATTCATTATTTATGACACACAATTAAACAATCAGCAATTGTTGGTTGGTATCTAAGGTAAGTGTGTAAAGTTCATTCAACAGTGTTCTTCACTCAAACCCTAGACCCAATTTCTTATCTAGTTCACAAACAACAAATTCTAAAACCCTAATTTGAGTCTCCGAGCTGTACAAGTGATCTCCAATAGTAACTATCCTTAAATCCAATTGATGCCCTCCATGATTCAAATCAATCTAAATTATGAGAAAAAGTGAAGGAAAATAATAATAATAATAATAATAATAATAATAATAAAGATCTCTAAATAGAGAATTCTTTAGATCTGAAATGCTGGAAAAATGAATTAGTAAAAATTGAAACCACAGGAAAATCTCGTGAAAAGGGAAAGACACAAATTTCATTGTTCGAAATTAGGGTTTGGATAGAGGATTAAATGACTCACGTTATTGACAAAGAGATAGTTGGCGACGATCACAGTGGCAACGATTGAGCCCAAGATCGCAGGTGGGCCCGTCAGCAGACTCCATTTTCTGTAAATCATTTTCTCTGTCTCTACCCTTCTTCTTCTTCTGGCCTCCTTCTCACCTTTTGCTAAAGGAAAGGGTAGCTCGACAGTGATACGCAGGGTGCGTATTACACTATTACGCGACTGTTTTGTTGAGAGCCAGGTGGCAGATCTTTAACCGTCAGATCTGTATTCAAAGTTGAGAGATCCGGTAATGGCAACGGGCCGGACCGGGGCTGGGTGATAATCTGGGACACTTTTTCATTCAAAATTTTATTGGCACCACACATTTTGCTGTTGGCGCGCTCGATTTTATGTGACTTATGGTCAGCTGCACTCATCGCGAGCGCGCCAACAAAGTTGTCTGGAAGTTTAGTGGGATCCATTAACCTACACATCTATGGATTGAAAGCCTGCTAAGCAGCCAAATGGATACCGTAACCCAAAGATCTATCAAACCTTCCACTAGTTAACGGATCCTAAGGGAAGTCTAGTGTAACATGTAAAAATTGATTCTTTAATTCTTTTGGTGAGAGGTTAAGATGTCCATATGCTCTAGTGGATAATCTTTTAAAATGATTTTTTTTTAGAGAAAAAGAATTAAAAAATAGAGAGAAAAAAGAAAGAAAAAAATTAGACCTTGGCCGGGGAGAGAAAAAAGAACTTGTTAGGTTTTTTTAAGGAGATAAAATAGAAAAAAGAAGGACGAAATTGGTTTCCTATTATATATATGAATTAAAAAAATAAAATAGGTGTTGAACTATTGAGGCTCCTCCACTAAAAATCCTTATTCCAAGCGTAAATATAATAATTAAGCGATGGACTGTCCATCGCCCAAAATCAAAAGTCCTTTGCTGATCTTTTCATTTATTCCCTCCATCAACGGCTATAAAATCCATTCTTTCCACCAAATCATCTTCCATTGTAGTGTCAATTTCAAATTTTTCGACAGCGGCTTACAAGACGATATATATACCATCGCAAAAGAATTAGCGACGGTTGTCTATTATTTACAACGGATTTGAACCATCGCTTAAGGGTTTCTTAAATTTTGTAGTGTCTATTTCAAACTTCTCACTGTCCAACCTCCATCTCTAAACGAAGAATTCGATGATTAAAAGATTGAGTTTAGGAATTCCCATTAAATTTGTCCTTAGAGAGTGACAATAAAACTTCTCTTTTTATCGGATGCCCTGCTTAAATATGACCTGGGCGCTAAAAGCAAAACCTAGAAAAGTCTTAATTTATTTGGTGGGGCTTGCTTGAACTTGGAGTTGGTTGAGCTGAGGTTTAGTTTGGCTGCGCTAAATTTGGATCCAATGTGATTTCGAGATTTGGTTGGACTCAAATGTAGCCCTAGTGTAAAAATCAATGTTTAAAAAATGGTGGTTATAACAATAATGGCCCTACCGTTATATTAGTGTACTGACTTCAGGGCTATAGTAGCACACTTTGTTAAGAAAAATAAAAAAAATATTGTTCAGAAACTAGTTGGTTTATTTAATCTTTTTAAGAAATTTAAACACCGTTATTTTTTGTCATAAACGAAGAATTCGATGATTAAAAGATTGAATTTAGGAATTCCCATTAAATTAGTGTTATTTACTTTATATACTATAATGGTAGAGTACTAATAATTAATTAGTACACAACAGTACGAAACTGTTAACAATGTTCTGAAAATAGTAAATAAATATATAGCAGTACGAAACTGATCTATATAATAAAATAAAAAATAGAGGATAAGAAGAAGAAAATAATAGAACAAATAAAGAATAGATCGAGGCTAGACGAAGCTATGTCCTTAAGACAATTAGCACCCTACACTGATGCTGGATGGGTTAATAGCATTTGTCTCCCAGGACTACAACGATCTTACCTTCTTGTACTTGCAGCACTTCAATAATACAAGAAGCAACGAACTAAATTATGCAGAGTTTTCTCTCTCTCTAAAACTTTGACTAACACTAAACACTTGATGCAAATCTTAATATCTAAAATGTAAAGACTGGAAGACTATTTATAGGTGCTAAGGTGATGGTTCGGAATACGTAGATGAATATTCAGATGAACCCAATCGACCAGAACCATTGAACTGGTTCGATGAATGTTCATTTGTCTAGATCCATTGAACTGGTTCAATGAATGTTCATATGTCCAGATCCATTGAACTGGTTCGATGAATGTTCAAATGAATCCATACGTCCAATTTTTCATTCACTCGAAATCGATTTTGAGCAAATGAATACTCTACGAGTAACTTCTCGATGAGATGAGGATCGCAATCCAATAATTTATTTTCATAAATTATATGTGGGTCCTACTTAAATAATTAATTTAAGTTGCTGATTATGATCGATCTTTCCAACATCCTTAGAGAGTGACAATAAAGCTTCTCTTTTTCTATAGACACGTTTGGATTTGGCTTTAAGCAACCAAACCCCTAAAGGCTGGTTGCTCGGGAGTAAAGAGTGGGCTGCCTAAAGCCCAAACTAATTTTTGCGTTGCGTGAACATTTTTTTTATCGGATGCCTTGCCTAAACATGATCTGGGCACTAAAAGCAAAACCTAGAAAAGTCATAATTTATTTGGTTGGGCTTGCTTGAACTTGGTGTTGGTTGAGCTCAGGTTTAGTTTGGCTGCGCTAAATTTGGATCCAATGTGATTTCGAGATTTGGTTGGACTCAAATGTAGCTCTAGTGTAAAAATCAATGTTAAAAAAACGGCCGTTATAACAATAATGGCCCTACCGTTATATTAGTGTACCGACTTCAGGACTATAGTAGCACACTTTGTTAATAAAAATGAAAAAAATATTGTTTAGAAACTAGTTGGTTTATTTAATCTTTTTAAGAAATTTAAACACTGTCATTTTTCATCATAATAGTCGTATAAAAGTTTTTTTTGCTTTAGCACGAAATGTCAATTTTTACCTCAAAAACGTTATAGCAGTAACCACCCCCATTATTACCATTATTGTTATAAGTAACTTAAGTAACGAAAAGTGGAGGTGGCTGTCCACCTTGGACCGGTGGCATGCATATGCCACCTCCCCTCAAGGTGTCATGTGAGAATGCCTTCCTCGCATGCATCCTTTTCTATATATATGGCCTATTAGTTCTCAAGGTGTCAGCACGAGTCTCTGCCAATCTACTACTACAAGAATAAGTCCTTGAGAATTCGCGATCAACCTGAAGTTCTTGATCCACCTGAAGTTCTTGGTCACATCACAAAATCAAAAGGTATAATCATCGTCTTTGTTATTTCGCTTATGTCGAATCTAAGCTTAAATTTGAAGCTCTAGATCTAAGTTATAAATACCCACTACAACAAAAATGGCTATTGGTAACGGTTGAACAAATAAGTATCGTGACGGTTTTATTAAAAATAGTTACCATTAATGTTTAGTAACGGTTGTAATTTTGAACTGTTACGGAATAGTGAATAAAAAGCATAACAGTTACAAAACAGTTGCTTTAAGTGCATTTAGAGACGGTTTAAATGTACAACTGTTATGGAAATACCTGGGAATGTGTAACGATTTCAAAACCGCTACCCTTGTGTAGTTTTAGATAACATGTTTTGAAAAAACAGTTATAAAAAATTTGTTTTATTAACGTAAAGGTATAAGAGAAAAAAAGCCAGAGAATGTTTAACTTAAATGGGTATTTTGGTATTCTCATAAAACCCTAGAAAACAGAAAATATATTTAAAACCGTTTCATCCCTTTCTCACATACGATCTCTCGCTCCACTCTCCCTCATCTTCTTGCTCTATGGGAGAAGCAGGTGGTCTCTTTCTGATCTCTCTCTCAGTTTTTTCCAGAACCAATCTCCCTCGTCTTCTTGGTCTCTCTCTCATCTCTCTCTCGGTTTTTTTTTTCACAGCCGAGAAATGCAAGGGATCTTTAGAGAACCAAGTGATCTCTCTCCCAATTTTTCTACCTAGCCTCCTTGTAAGAGAACTAGGTTTGTTTCTCTCTATATATCTCTCTCTCTTTTGAAGGATATTATTTGTTTGTTACTCTGATATACCCTGGTTTGAAGAATTCACATTTTGGCTTTGTCCAAAATTGGTTCACCCTAACCACTTGATCCACATATAGTTTTGTGTTGATTATGACACGTAATGGATATAACATAACATATTTCATAAACGACCAACTATTGCCTATGGTATTTGGTTATTTTAGAATTTTGAAAGCCTTTTGTATTTATTGAAAGTTTATCTTGTTTTTTTTATCTACCATAAGTTGAAGCAATGATGTGATCTCAGTATGTTCTGCATAATATAGGTTGAACTGCACATGTGGTCAGATCCTATCTAGTTAAACTTAAATAACACTGAGCTAAAGTTAATTAATTAATTATGTGGAGTTACTATTATTGTCTTTCTGGACTAAGAAATAATATTTATGATGAAGAACAGCTATATGCTTGTAGATTAATCCTTGCAAGATAATTCTTTTCTCTATTGTTACTGCACTATAATTTCTCAAAAGGGTGGGGTTTGTAATTGATATCAATGCCCATAAAATTAAGTTCATAGTTACTAACTTACTATCAGGGTCAATTTTTTTAGGAGCTGGGATTTTGAATCAGTGAATGAATACTTAATTGCCTTTCAAGAACTTCAATTTCAGTGATTTTATTTTTGGGTGGGATAATATGATTATGTAATTTTTCTGTGTCTTTTTTTTT
>MVGT01004286.1:137764-186004 GCA_002174775.1 Macleaya cordata | reverse complement strand
ATTTTTAGTAACGTTTTTAATTGGATGTTAAACCGTCATTTAAGAGGATTCTTATGCGACAGATACATTAAAAAATGTTACTGAAACTAGGAATAAGGTATCTGTTATGAAAAAATCGTTACAATTAGACTATGTAAGGTAACGGTTTTGTTTAAAACAGTTACATAAAGACGATTTTAAGTATCATTTTATGCAACAAATCAGTACAATAATGTGTTTTACGTAACGGTTTAAGACAACATGTAACGGTTTGGTGTGATCTTTTGAAACAGTTACAAACTGTTACAGTAAGAGATGATATACGGCAACACTGACTTAGGTAACGGTTTTTTGGGGTCAACAAAACCGTTACACTAGGCTTTTAGTAACGTTTTAGAACTGTTACCTATGTACATTTTTGTTGTAGTGACCGTTTTTGGATGCTTATCGGCCAAGGAGCGATATGCGATATGGAAAGATTTATCGGGATATTATCGGCAAATATCGGCCGATAATATAAATAATTAAATATAATAAATATAATTATCAATAAATATAAATTATTAAAACAGTAGCTGGGTAGAAGAAGAAAAGAAGAAGAGGAAGAAAAAGTAACGAAAAAAAAATAGCTGGGGCTGCTGAGTTGAAAAAAAAAGGTAGAATAAGAGGAAGAAGTAACGAAGAAGAAGATGACGAACAGAAGAAGAAAGAAGAAGAAAGAGGAAAGAAGAAGGAAAAGAAGAAAAAAGGACTAACCTCTTCCAGATCCGGCAACGGCGACGGCGATGGAGTCATTGACAAGTTGGCCGACGACGACAGTCCTCCCCTCTTCTCTTCTCTTCTTTTTTCTTTTCTTTTCTCTCTGTTATTTCTCTCTTCTCATTTCCTCTGTTTTTTCTCAAAGGGATTTGGGAACATGAAATCCCTAAATCGATTTAAGTAGGAGGGGTTTTTTGGTTTAAAAAATATGGAAGGACGGGGTTTTTAGTTTAAAAAATATGGAAGGAAGGGTTAAATAGAAAATAGAATTTGTTGGTATTTCTTTTTAGAGACCGATATAATCAGCGATTCTAAACAGCTCAATATCGTAAATATCGGCCGATATTTAAAAATTATCGCCCGATAATATCGGGTCGATTATTTCAGGCGATATTTAAGGGAAAAATCGTGAGGGTTCCGATATGCGATTTATCGGCGATTAATCCCGATAAATCGCCGATAGAAATAACATAGCTCTAGATATCTCTGGAGATAATGATCTCTTTTGGCTTCTTGATGTTGAGATCTATCTCCAATCCAAAGACCTCAGAGATACCCGCAAAGTCGCGCATGAACTATTGTTGAGAAACCATACATCACGACCTGCTAGTTCTGTATTACTGCCTAAAGCAAATGCAACGTCCTCTTCTGGACGTAAAAATAGGCGTGGTAAGTGTGGTCGATCTAGCAAACGGGGTGGTCACGGTAATTGCAGACAAGCTTCGTACCACCGGAAGTGAAAAAATACGAATAATAATAAATTGAACCCCCAGTAGTGGGACAATATAAAATCAAACCACCAAAAGTGGGATGATACAAAATCGAACCCCCAGAAGAGGAATGATTTCGAAATGAGGCAGTGAGATTTATAGAATAAACCTCGTAAAACTTATGAAGAAGTATGGCATCGTTGTGGTATGCATGGACACTGGTCGCGTTCCTGTCGTACAACGAGACATCTGGCAGATTTGTACAAGCGTTCACTCAGAAAGCCAAAAGCTATTGTTGAGATGAACTTTAGTTACAACAATGATCCATTGGCAAATACCCACCTGGAATTACCTGGTGCATTATATGATCTTGAAGGCGGTGATTTGGATAAACTCTTTGGTGATGGGCATGTCTACACCAAATAGAGTTTTATTACTTTTTCTTGTAAATATTTGTACTCACCTTTATACATATATATATTTTTATCTTACTTCCTCTTTTGTTCATTGAATGGATATGGATTCTAGCAGTAATCTATCCTGTCTCAGGATAAATAATAAGGATATATGTCTAGCAAACAGTGCCACAACGCACATAATCCTTCGTGATACTAAATTTTTCACAACCTTGAAAATATTCAAGGCTAATGTGACTACTATCACTGGCACAACCAGTTTGATAGAAGGCTCCGGAAGAGCTAGTATCATATTACCAAGTGGTACAAAACTCTATATCGACGATGCTTTATATTCATCCAGATCTAGAAGAAATCTGTTGAGTTTTAAAGATATCCGTCGTAATGGATACCACCTTGAGACAATCAGTGAACATAGTATGGAGTATCTCTGCATTACTTCACTTGTATCGTGCCAAAAGCACATACTAGAGAAGCTTCTAGCTCTCTCTTCAGGCTTATATCATACAATAATTACAACGGTTGAATCAAATGTCGCCATGAACCAGAAGTTCAATGACCTAAAGGCATTTATGCTTTGGCATAACCGTCTTGGTCACCCAGGTTCTACCATGATGAGTAAAATAACTCAAAACTCACAGGGACATCCATTACAGAACCAGACGCTTCTGATGTCCAAAGACTATACATGTACTGCTTGTTCTTTGGGTAAACTCATACTCAAACCCTCTCTAACTAAAGTTGTAGTTGAATCGCCAGTTTTTCTACAACGGCTTTAGGGAGACATTTGTGGTCCCATCCACCCTAAATGTGGACCATTTCAGTACTTTTATGGTTTTAATAGATGCTTCTATGAGATGGTCGTATGTTTGCCTTTTATCCACTCGTAATGTAGCATTTGCACGTCTTCTTACTCAAATCATTAGATTACATGCAAATTTTCCCGAGTACCCAATCAAGTCTATCCGACTTGATGGTGCTGCTGAGCTTACATCCCATATTTTTGATGCTTGTTGCTTATCAGTTGGCATTGATGTAGAACATCCTGTTGCTTATGTTCACACTCAAAATGGTCTAACAGAATCATTTGTTAAACGTCTCCAACTGATTTCTTGACCCATGCTTATGAGAACTAAGCTAACTATTTCCACATGGGGACATGCCATTTTACATATTGCTGCATTAGTTCGTTTTCGTCCTACTGTATATCATCAGTACTCTCCTTTATAACTTGTACTAGGACATCAACCAAATATCTAATATCTGAGAATTTTTGGTTGTGCTATCTATGTCCCCATTGCACCCACACAACGCACAAAGTTTGGCCCTCAATGCCGGTTAGGGATTTATGTTGGGTTTGATTCACTTTCTATTATTGGATATCTTAAGCCTTTAACATGTGATATTTTTACAGCATGTTTTGCAGATTGTCACTTTGATGAGACACTCTTCCCGCCGTTAGGGGGAAAGCATCAGCTGCCTGAAGTATGGCGTGAAATTTGTTAGAATACACTCATCTCGATTCTCGCACCACTCAATCTGAAATTGAAGTGCAGAGGATTGTTCAGCTCCAAAAGATAGCTAATGAAATGCCTGATGCATTCAATGATGCAGCAAAAGTGACTAAATCACATATACCTGCTGTAAATGCTCAAGCTCGAATTGATGTCCCAGTAGGACGTCTTGTCCTAGTAGGACAAATTGTTTCAGCATGACGTGTTATTCCTGTAGAATAACCCATTAATATTGCAGCCAATGAGTCGTCTAAAGCACGCTTGAAGCGTAGTCTTCCACTCTGTTCAAAAGATTCTGTTCCTCAGAAGCGGAAATGCCAATCAAAATTTATGCGGGAGAGCACTCCAGAAGAGGCTATTATAAGGTCCATACTTTCTGAAGCAATACCTCCTGAAGAGAAACAATCTTCTGAAGATATATTAATTCCTGAAGAGATATTAACTCCTGAAGAGATACAAAATCCCGATGAGGGGAATCCTCCTGAAGAGGACCAGGTATTTATGAATGAAGAAATCTCAATAAATTATACTTTTACTAAAGAGGTGTGGAATCGCAATGAAACTATTGTTAAAGACAAATTCTCATTTTAAGTAGCTACTGGAATTGTCACAGATGATGATGGTATTGAACCACACTCCGTAGAGGAATGTCAACATAGAATTGATTGGCCAAAATGGAAAGAAGTAATCCAAGCTGAATTAGATTCTCTTGCAAAATGTCAAGTTTTTGGACCTGTAGCTCCAACACCCAAAAATGTACACCCTATAGGTTACAAATGGGTATTTGCAAAAAAAAAAACGCAATGAAAAAAATGAAGTCGTTCGCTATAAAGCACGACTCGTGGCACAAGGTTTCTCGCAGAGACCTGGGATTAATTATGAAGAAACATATTCTCCTGTTATAGATGCAATTACTTTCTGATATCTAATAAGTCTGGTAGTCTCAGAAGGACTCGACATGCATCTAATGGATGTGGTTAGACCATATCTATATAGAAAGCTAGATACAAATATCTATATGAAAGTCCCTGAAGAATTCATATTGCCTGAAGCAAAACCACACCATATGTATTCACTTAAATCTTAAGCGAGCTTTATAAGAATTAAAGCAAGGGTGAATGTGGTATAATCACCTTTGTGAATACTTGGTAAGGAAGAATATGTCAACAATCCCATTTGCCCATGCGTATTCATTACGAAAACAGAATCTGGATTTGCTATCATTGCTGTATACGCCAATGATATCAATCTTATTAGGACTCCTGAAGAGCTCAAGAACGCTGCAAAATACTTGAAAAAGGAATTCGAGATGAAAGATCTCGAAAAAATAAAATTTCGTCTCGGCTTGCAGATCGAGCAAAGTATATACGGAATTCTTGTCCATCAAACAACGTATACTGAAAAAGTCAGTTCTGCTTATATGCTTGAATCATTTAATGTTTGGCATGCAAGGTTAGGACATGTTAATTATAATTCTTTGAGAAGACTAATTAACATAGACTTATTACCTAATTTTAACATTGACTCAAATTCTAAATGTGAAGTTTATGTAGAGGAAAAATTAGCTAGAACACCATTCCAGTCAATTGATAGAAATACAGAACCACTTGAATTAATTCATAGTGATATTTGTGATTTAAAACTAGTTCAAACTAGAGGTGGTAAAAAGTATTTCATTACATTCATAGATGATTGTACTAGGTACTGTCATATATATTTGCTAAGAAGCAAAGATGAAGCAATAGAAATGTTTAAACATTACAAAATTGAGGTTGAAAACCAACTTAGCAAAAAGATAAAAGTTCTAAGAAGTGACAGAGGAGGGGGATATGAATCACCTTTTGCTGAGTTATGTTCTGAATTTGGAATAATTCATCAAACTACAGCTCCATATTCACCCCAACAAAATGGAGTCGCAGAACGTAAAAATCGTACTCTAAAAGAGATGATGAATGCATTATTATTAAGTTCTGGATTACCTCAAAACTTGTGGGGGGATGCATTACTAACTGCGAATCATATTTTGAATAAGTTACCTCACAAGAAAAAGGATAAAACACCCTATGAACTTTGGAAAGGAAGAAAACCTTCTTACATATATCTCAAAGTGTGGGGGTGTTTAGCCAAAGTAGCAGTTCCTATTCCTAAAAGGGTTAAAATAGGACCTAAAACTGTTGATTGTATTTTCATAGGATATGCAAAAAATAGTAGTGCATATCGGTTTCTTGTACACAAATCTGAAATCTCAGATATACATGTAAATACAATTATTGAATCAAGGAATGCTTCATTCTTTGAAAATTTATTTCCATGTAAAGAAAGACAAGGAAAAGATTCTCTTTAAAGAACTTACGATTCTGTTATAAATAATGACAGAAATGATCAAGAAAATAAAATTCAAGAAGATATAGAAAATGAACACCAAGTAAGACGAAGTAAGAGGGCATAGAAAATGAGCCGCAAAATTTTAAAGAAGCAATGTCAACTCCAGAAGCTCCATTATGGAAATAGGCTATTAAAAGTGAAATAGAATCCATAATGCAAAACCATACTTGGGAACTAGTGGATCTTCCACCTTCCACCAGGAAATAAACCTCTTGGTTGTAAATGGATTTTCAAAAAGAAAATGAAGCCAGATGGTTCCATTGACAAATACAAAGCCAGATTAGTGGCTAAAAGGTTTAGACAAAAGGAAGAATTAGATTACTTTGATACGTATTCACCAATTACGAGAATAACATCAATTCAGATGTTAATCGTAATTGCAGCATTACATAATTTAAAAATTCACCAAATGGATGTTAAAACTGCTTTTCTAAATGGTGAATTAGAAGAAGAAATCTATATGGAACAACCCGAAGGATTTGTAGCTTCTGGACAAAAAAAGAAAGTATGCAAGCTTGTTAAATCTTTATATGGTTTAAAGCAAGCACCGAAGCAATGGCATGAAAAATTTGACAATGTAATGATGTCAAATGGGTATAAAATTAATGAATGTGATAAATGTGTTTATGCAAAAATCACAGAACATGGATATGTTATCGTATGTCTGTATGTAGAAGACATGCTTATAATAGGTAGTAATATCAATGTTATTAAAGCTACAAAGAAAATGTTATCTAGTAATTTTGATATGAAAGATTTAGGTACTGCGGACGTCATACTGGGAATAAAAATTACTAGAACTTTAGATGGATTAATTCTGTCTCAATCACATTATATTGAGAAAATTCTTGATAAATTTAGCAAGAATGATAACAACATATCAAAAACTCATATAGGTACAAACTTACATTTAATGAAAAATGTTGGCCAAGGCGTAGCACAGTTAGAATACGCACGAATTATAGGGAGTTTAATGTATGTCATGAATTGTACACGGCCTGACATAGCATACTTAGTCAATAAACTGAGTAGATATACGAGTAATCTAGGGAGAGACCATTGGAAAGCAATAGTCAAGGTTTTAAGATATTTAAGGTATACTAAAAGCTATGGATTACATTTTGCTAAATATCCAGCGGTATTAGAAGGATATAGTGATGCCAATTGGATTTCAGATTCCAAAGATTCAAAATCCACAAGTAGATATGTCTTTAAAATTGGTGGAGCAGCCGTGTCGTGGAAATCCTCAAAACAAACTTGTATAGCCAGATCAACCATGGAATATGAATTTATAGCTTTAGATAAAGCTGGAGAGGAAGCAGAATGGCTTTGAAAATTTTTTAGAGGATATCCCAATCTGGCCGAAATCTGTGCCTGCAATAAGTATACATTGTGACAGTCAATCTGCAATTGGTAGGGCACATAATAATATTTATAATGGTAAGTCTTGACATATACGTCGTAGACATAATACTATTAAGTAATTGCTCTCTAATGGAATAATTACTATAGATTACATTAAATCTAAAGATAACCTTACGGATCCGTTTACTAAAGGTTTACCAAAAGAGCAAGTAGATAAATTATCGAGGGGAATGGGTTTAATGCCTATAATCTAATAGTTTTTATAATGGAAACCCAACCTAGTTGACTGGAGATCCCAAGATCTAGGTTCAAAGGGACAACATAAATTATGTAAAATTCAAATGTAACACGGTGGAGTTTTAAAGTCTCCTACTCATTCCTATAGTATAAATGTGAAACAGTGTTTCCTGTCCTGTGAGTTAGGATAAGCAATGCTTTTAATGATTCCCATATCTTATTATACTAAGTGGAGTAGTTGTTCGTAGAGTATTTATTTGCTCAAAATCGATTTCGGATGAATGAGAAATTGAACCTTTTATAACCTTGTTAGAAATGGGACAAATCTTGTGTAAAAAGAATAGTCCCACATTGAAAAAGTGTGAGAACCTTAAGAGCCTCTTATACACTTTGGTTGGCCTTTGGGTTTGGGCCCCAAGGGGCACCTGCTTTTGTGAAAGGGGGAGGACCTAAGCAAGACCACACCTGCGCGCCGCCCGCTCATCCAATCGACCCGACCCGGACTGGGCTAGGCTGGGCTTGGCTTGGCTTAGTTTGGTTTGGTCACTTAGAGCTTGTGTTGGGCCTGGGCTGTGCCTAGGTCCCTCATGCCTAAAATTATTATTATTATTATTTTCTGGGTTTATTTCCAACGGGTTTTTGGGGTGTATTGAGTCTGTTCTTTTCGTTCAAATACATCTGTTTGGGCGAATGGGTGCTTGTGAACAGACTTTTTGGCTCTTCGTACAGTCACCATTTCTTTTATAAATAGTTGTCCAGAGTCTGCATTATTCATTCAATTTTCGCATCAAATGTTAGTATCTGTATAAGTCCGTGAGAGAGAAAACTCTGCATTTTTTGGTTCATAGCTTCCTGTATATTGAAGTGCTGCAATAACAAGAAGGTAAGATCGTTGAAGTCCTGGGAGACAAATGCCATTACTCCATCAGCATCCGTGTGGGGCGCTAATTGTCTTAAGGACATAGATTTTTTCTAACCTCGGTCTACAATTGTTTTTCTTCTTCGAACCCTCTAATTTTTCCTGTTTCGTTTTTTATATATAAATATCAATTTCGTACTGCTATATATATATATTGATTTTAAAACAGTAATAATAGTTTCGTACTGTTATATTAGTACTGTGTTTACATCAGTGTTATATACTAATTATTTCTTAGTACTTCAGTATTACAGTATACGTAGATAATAACATTTTTTGGACTAGAGAAGAGTTTCTCTGTCAACTTCGACCACTGATGGTTGAGTTTGTATGTAAAACTCAACCAGTTTTTCCTAATAACTCGACCTAGTTCAAACGGATTAAGTACGAAAATTGAAAATTTTGATCTCAATAAAAAATGTTTGAAACAAAAAAAGCATATGAATCAGTTGTATTACCTCATTACTATTTGATTGAGAGCTTTTCATTGAATTTGAGGAACCACAACCCTCCGAAAAGGAATATTTAGGTTTTTGGAACTCCATTAATGGTGACCTTTGCTTCAATTCATCTTCCTCCATTAATGGTGTTCCTTATTGAACTTTTTCATCCTTCATAAGGGTTCCCGTCGATAACGACTTTGATCATTGGTGGTCGAATAATTTAAGAGAGGTTTTAGTAAGAGAAAGTAGTTTTTTATTGGAGAAATAGAGAACGCGTTGGAGAGAGAAAGGGAGTAGGAGGTGGTAGTTTAATTTACACCCTCACCACCCCCTTAGTGAAAAAGAAGAAAAATATTGAAATGGTGATTTTAGGTTAAAAGCCCATTTAATTTGTCCACCCCCTGACATTTTAGAGAACCCCTTTAACAACACAAAAAAAACTGTGAAGATTAAAGTAAAAAAGAAAAGGTGGAGGACCTCAAAGTAGAAAGCTTCTGAAGGGGGGTGTCCTTACAAATCTCCACCTTTGATTTGTTTTGTTTTGTTTTTTTTTTTTTTTTTTTTATATAGAGAAAGGAGATTAAGAAAGAATAAGGGGAGAGGGGAGGAGAGGGACATCAGATTTTGACATCAAAGATTACATCTGCTTATTTTATTAATTGGAAATCAATCATAACAGTTGTTGAAAAAATATTAATTTCGTTTCGGCCCCTCATACCACTTTTACAAAGCAGATGTAATATTTTGATGTCAAATTTTTATTTTAGCAAAACTCGGGGAGGAAACAGAGAAAGGAAAGAAAAAGAAAGAGAGAGAGAGAGAGANGCCCCTCATACCACTTTTACAAAGCAGATGTAATATTTTGATGTCAAATTTTTATTTTAGCAAAACTCGGGGAGGAAACAGAGAAAGGAAAGAAAACCCTAACGGCAACTGCTCCCTATGCAAGATTTTTGTCGCCGTCGGTAATCCTCACTGCCGGTCCACCATTAATCGACAGTTGAGGTAAGTTCTCTCCCTATCCCTTTTTTTTTAATCAAAACTTGAACTGATGTATACCGCGCAAACTTGAAATTTTTTTTGAGAACAAACGAACTAATGTTCTTCGAACTCATGAGCACCGTGTGTGCTTGACATTTGTTGCCGCTTTTTTCTTCCTTTCGAACCAATGTGAGCTCAAAATTTTTTGCATCGACTAGAATCTGTAGCGAGATGAAAAATTGATTTGCACTGTCTTGTTGTTGATCGCCCTTGTGAATTTTTTTGCTGAAGGCTCCTACCCCCTGCTTATATATATATATATTTATTTGCCATGATTCGAATTCTCCTTGCTGCAATCGCCTTATTTTGTTTTTTTTTTAACCAAATTGTCATCGAAGCTCGATTGAATGCATGCCCTGCTGACCCAACTCCCTGGAAATAGCTGTGATGACATTTCATGAACTTGATATATGCTTGAGGGTGGTGTGCATTGGTGCTTTTTTGAACTAGCATTAAAGTCGAGGTACACCACGTGATCCGACAGCTTGGGATTGATTTGCGTGCCATTTTCCCCTTTGAAATTATTCGGATCAATTTCCCCATTGAAGCTTGAATTGATGCATGCCCTGCTATCACACCATTTATGCTGAAAACTGGAAATGCTTTGATCAATTTTTCTCCTAACCATTTTCTTTGCTCGAAACTCGGATTAACAAGAATTTGTGGCAATAGAATCTACAACATAATGGAAAGCTGATTTCCCTTGCCATGCTGTGAACCTTTCTGAGAAGAATTTTTCTTTAGATCCCACTGCACTGATTTGCATCTTTTTGGTATGAACTGTCCCACCACCCAATCATTTTCCTGCTTTTGGAATCAATGAGACTTGATGAATTTTTTTTATGAGAATTTGTGCTGACTGCATTTCTTTTGAGAACTAACATGAGCTGGCACCCATTGATTGTTTGTATTGATGCTCACAAATCTTTCCATTCAATCATTTCTTTTTCTTTTTTTTAAGAAAAAGGAAACATGATGAGGCAATGTGACCCCTTCTTTTTTGAAGATGAGTTGATCAGGGCCTATCCCTTATCTGAATCAGTTTCCCCGCGAGTGAATTTTTTTCAAAACTTATAGAAATGGAGTGAGTTGATTTATTTGCTCATCCGAGGTGGATTAACTCTGTTGATATTGTATGAACTGATCTAAGTAGTCGGACTCGGCCTGACTCGCCGAGTTACTCGCGAGTAACTCGGGGATCGGGGTTAGACCGAGCCGATACCCAACCGATCCACCGATCCTTACTCAAGCCGAGTAACTCGGCGATTTTCTCTTGACTCGGGCGAGTTTCAATCACTCATGAATCGGCGAGTCACTCATTTGTGACTCGGCCCAATAAATTTTTTTTAAAAAAAAAAGAAAAAAAGAATCTTAAACCCTAAAATCTAATCGGAAGAAAAAGGAGAAAGAGAGGGAGAAAGAGAGGGAGAAAGGATAACCGACATTTGAAGGAGAAAAATCCTAAAATCTAGTCCCCAATTGAAGGTACGATTTCTATTTGCTTTTTTTTCAGTTCTCTTCTTCTCTACTTCGACTGGAAACCCTAGCCCTAGGGTCCGTTTTTTTCTTTTTCTTCTCTTCTCCTTCACTTCTTCTTCTCTTCTCCTTCTCTTCTTCTTCTCTTCTTCTGCTTCTTCTTCTTCTGTCTTCTTTCTTCAGCAGCAGTAGCACGTAGCTGCTGCTGCTGCTAGATTTTTTTTAGCTGCGACAGCAGCGTTTTTTTTCCTTTTTCTTTTCCTTTTCTTTTCTTTTTTTCTTCCTCTCTCTAGTCTCCAGTCCACTGTAATCAGATCTTATATTTTGATTTTTAAATTTTTTATTTATTTTGGTCATACTGATTTTTTTTCCCGTAAATCTGATCTGATATTGTGGTTTTAATGTTAGTTTAACATTTTTTATAGAGGGAGGTTATTGCACTCTCTCTTATAACGCCCCCGCATGTGGGCCCCACATGCGGTGCTTTTAAGGGCTAATTTTTTTTAGAAAATGTTCTCCTCACTATGTATATCATCATATTCAAAAATTAGCTCGTTCAAAAACTTCTAATCCCTCAAATTAATTCTTAAAAATTGGTAACTATTTTGACCTCTCAAATACTTACCAAATAATTTCTAATTTTTAAAGGTTACTTTGAAGGGTTAGAAGTTTTAGAACGAACTAATTTTTTAATATTATGATATACATAGTAAGAAGAAAGTCCTCTAAAAAAATCAGTCCTTGGATGCATCGCATGTGGACTCCACAGGAGGGGGCGTTCTAAGAGGGGATACAATAACCTCCCTCATTTTTATATTATGAGAAGTCATTATGGGGGAGGGGGGCCTGTAGTTGTCACTCGGCCCAGACTCGCCTGACTCGGGGATCGGCTCCTGGCCGAGTCAAGCCTTGGTCCGAGCCCGACTACTTAGCAATAAGCGTGAGCCAACAAAAAACTTCTTCAATCTCTTTTCAAACTCCACTCTAATACTTCTTCCTTAAAAGTCCTGCACCACCAGAATCATAGTTCAAAAGGAATTCCATTTGGTATAATATACCAAGTGTCTCTCAATTCATTCATAAACAAATGAAAATTCCGATGAATGTACGCATTAACAAGAACTTATCATCAGCCATAACATGCATATTTGAATCAGACCTATCTCAATGCATATTTGGTAGTAGTAGTAGTCTCCTTTTCCTTCTCTTTGCATTCTTCTTCATTTTTGTGATACCCTGGAAGCTTCTCCTTGATCTTCTCAAGGAAACCCTTCTTCTCCTTTCCCTCCTCTTCGTGGTTGTGTTCCGTGGCCGGAGCACACTCGACTGGAGGAGCGACGACGACTTCTTCCTCTTCCACCTTCTTGTGGCTACCAGGCAGCTTCTCTTATATTTTCTGGAGATACAAGACTCTGGTTTATATAAGTGGGGTAAATATGTCCGGAAAAAAAGAAGGATTAGTTTTCTAGCGTCATAGTTGTGACGAATTATTCGGCCAAACCACCCCCCGAATTGGGTCACTGGGTCAAGTTTCCCAAAATCAAAATCAAAATTTCTCGTGTCCCTCTCTACCAATCTGAAACCCTAGCTAGAGGATGTTCCCAAATGGAAACCCAGAAAGGATCTTTCCATCATCGAAGAGATCGGAATCTTCCAGGTTAGTTCTCTCTTTCTCCTCTCTCCTCTCTCGTTCTCTTTATCTCATAGTCCTGTTCTGTTTTTTTTTCTGGTTCAATCTATATGTTTCCCCTAATTTCTGGTTGCTCCTGAAAAATTTAGTTTTTTCATGGATTGATCTGTATGAATCCGCCATAACCAATATACCCTTGAATATATCTAGATTCAAGGAATCTAACTAACGGCTCTGATTCATCCATCTCACTTTAACATTATACCGTAGTTAAAAATCAGTTACTTAAGAGTCACCTGAATGAATATCTTGCTGGTATACTACTAGAGAATTTCAAATTTCAACTTAGAAGACACGGCTGATTTATTGGATTAAACACCTTTTAGTATTGTTGAATCTCTTGAGAAAAAAGTATTACTAATAATCTTCTTTTAATCTTTTATCATTTTATTTTTCTTTCAACAAAACATATGTATATTTAATTTTATATTAGTAAGCATCAAGTGTCTGAACTATGAAATTAGTGAATCATTAACTGTAGCTGCTAATTAACTCTTTAACTTATAATGCAGTTTTTGTTCAGAAAGTACTTAAAATTCAGCTGAATGTTATGGGGTTTTATCTTTCTTTTAAGAGTGGTGGGCTATGTAGCATCTGGATAATGAGGTACTATCTAATGATCGTGAATGAGTCTAAGTGAGACTTGTCAAATTAATAAAAAAGCTTAGACTGCTTAGTTATAAACTGTATTCTTAAACACTTAAATTCAAGTTTGTTAACAAAAATTAATTGATTAAAAGTTCTAATTGTCGTTAAAGGTCTTTCTTTTCTTTTTTTCCTTCTCGTAGTATTTATATATACAATATGATATACTAATTAACCGTCGAAAACCCCCCTTAGGTATATATATATTCTTTGGCTTTATTCTTTTTTGTTTGTATCTATTTGCAGTCTTTTTCACCTAAATATGTCTTTTATTTTGCTTATTGGTTTATTGGTGTTGGGAATGCACAGCGAAGCTATGTTCTGATAGGCATTTTAGACGAAAGCATGATTTAACTAAGAGTTTTTAAAAAGGTTCCTTTTTGTGGCTGATGATCAGTTCATTAACAAGAAATTATAGAAAGAAAGGGCGGGTCCTCAATCTCTTAGTGCATTTTGCTTATAAAGATCACTAGACATCTCTTGTAGTTCATGTTAGAGATGGGTTTATTCAATTCACTGATCTGAATCCACTACCTTTCTTTTCTCACAGATGCTTGGTTCATTTTTGTTAGACATTTTATTGAGATAGGTCTGATTCAAATATGCATGTTATGGCTGATGATCAGTTTATTCTTTGGAATTTTCATTTGTTTATGAATGAATTGAGAGACATGAATTATTAGTCTCCAACTGGTGAATGGAAGCTCATTTTGGCCTCTCTTTTTTTTCCGAAGATTTTTGTTGGTTCACGCTTATGATAGTGTTAGAATTAGAACGAAGATGATTCATTTGGGTTGAATCATCATTTTAGTTTCTTGGTATATTATTCCAAATGGAATTCCTTTTGAACTATGATTCTGGTTGTGCAGGACTTTTAAGGAAGAATTATTAGAGTGGAGTTTGAAAAGAGATTGAAGAAGCTTTTTGTTGGCTCACGCTTACTGATAAAAAAAGAAGCCTTCTCCTCCTCCCGCTGGTACCCCCTGCTATAGAGACTCGTAGTTGGTTAGAAGAGGTGTGTGTGAACTAGGTATTTATCTCATTTGTTCAATTTTAATTTGCTTGGTCAATACAAATGCATGAGATTAACCAAATGAGCAATTTGCTTGGGATCTGGTTTTGTTGTTTAGCTTTTGGCTCATTCTTCTATGTTGCTTACTGTTTTTTTTTCTTTTCGTTTATTGTATTGTTGTTTTATTTTTTGGTTTCTGCATGTTTTGAGATCTACTGGTTAGTTTTTTAGGGCATATATTTCTTATTCAATTCAAGGATAACCTCCTTATTAGATCATGTATTTGGTTGAGCTTCCATTTAGGTGTAAATTCAAATGTTGACCATCCAATTGATGGGATTTTCTCCAGAATATTAGAGTGAAATTTGATTCTCATATTGGTGAAGGTTACTACTTATTTACTGCATGTGCTAACAATATCTTAATTTCTATCACCTTTGTAGGAATAAGAGAGGAAAACCAAGGAGGGAGGGAGGGAGGGAGGGAGGGAGAGAGGGAGAGGGAGAGAGAGAGAGAGAGAGAGAGAGAGCTCTATATTAAGAAAATGATTAAATGCTTGATTTCTCATGGTGATAGGATGATGCACCAAGCAATCATTCATTCACCATTATTGCTCGATAAAAAAAACGATAGTACTATCATCATTATCCTCACAAGATCAAATTCTACTACTGTCACCTCTTCAGACCCATTGCAAAAGTTGAATCACAAAAACTGGTTAGCCCCAAATGAAGTCTTGAAAATCTTCAAAACCCTAAGAGATCCTGATTCAGTAATCAACGTCTTAGAAAGAGTCTCTCAACGCAAAGACTATAAACCCAATGAAACCCTTTACACTCTGGTAATCCAGAAACTCTGTCAATCAAAGAAGTTCTATGCAATTCCAGAAATTCTCAAGAGAATCAAAACTGAAAAAAAATATCACTGCAAGCTCTCAGATGAATTCTTCTACTTTGTCATCAAGATTTATGGAAATGTTGCAGGGTATATTGATGAAGCCATTAAAACCCTGTTCAGTATGCCAGATTACAATTGTTGGCCCTCCATTAAAACCTTCAACTATGTTCTTAACATGCTTATCGCTGCAAAGCAATACGAAATTGTTCATGAAGTTTACTTGGGTGCACCTAAGTTGGGTTTAGTTATTGATACTTGTTCCCTTAATATACTCATCAAAGGTTTATGTGAAAATGACAAGCTGAATGAAGCTTTTGAATTGCTTAATGAGTACCCAAAACAAGGTTGCATGCCAAATGCGAAAACGTACTCGACTTTAATGCATTGTTTATGTAGCAATGGAAGAGTAGATGAAGCATTTCAGCTGTTGGATAGAATGGAAATGGAGGGTTGTGATCCGGATACGATTACATTCAATGTATTGATCTCTGGACTCGGGAAACAAGGGAGAGTTGATGAGGGGATTGAACTTTTGGATAGAATGAAGATTAAGGGTTGTTATCCAAATTCAGGATCATATCAAGCTGTTTTGTATGGTATACTTGATTCAAAGAAGTTTGTTGATGCTAAGTGCTTCATGGATCGGATGATTTTGGAGGGGGGTTTTCCTAGTTTCTTATCGTACAAGTTGGTAATTGATGGGCTTTGTAAGGAGAATCGACTGGAGGATCTGGATTTGGTTCTGGATCAGATGGTGCACCGAGGATTTGTTCCGAAGATGGGGATGTGGAAGAAGATTGTTCAGAGTGTTTTGGGGGGAGGGAAGAACTAGCTAGCTGTTAACAGCGTTTCTGCCTGCCAAATTGTTCTTTGCTAGAATACCAACATCATCGATATTGAAAATGTGATGGCTGCCTGTTATGAAATGTTTGATTCCTAATCTTGAAAACTGAAATGCTTTCGGAGGAAAGTCTATGGGTATAACAATATTTATTACAGATTCACTGCACAATGTAAATGATAGAACAGTTTTCATCCCTTGAGCAGATGGAATTCACAACCAGTAGAGAAAAGTTGAGAAAGATCTGTACATCCCAGCTCGATTATCCTGCATTTGCTATGTTAGGGAAGACTTTTTGGAATTATTTGTAGGATGTTATTGTGAAAAGTATTACGAATGGAATCTTTGTTCTTCAGTTCTATACATGTTCCAGGTGCCATTTGTTCTCCTGTTTTTCAGATTGAACAGTATCTCAATCTATCTATTGTTCTAGAAGGCTATTATGTACTGTTTGTAGTATATCCAATAGAAATGATGAACAAACATCTTTGTTCGTATTTTATTTTCCAAGACAAATTCAGTTCTACCTTGTTATGTGTGATTTTGTGTAAATCAACCAAAATAGTTGTTTTCCCTTTTTTGTGGTTATTGATATATATTAGCCAGTGTTGCTGTTATTTTGGTTGTTATTTCAAATATATCTGGTGTTACTTGTGAAAAAAAAAAAGAAGATAAAAGTAATCTGGTGTTTTGATGTGTTTCATTCTGTGAATGTGGCAATTAATGTCTTCTCCCAAGACTTCAAATACATCCTCTAGGGATTCTATGACTTCAAATTCATTTTCTTGATCGAAAGTTTTCTCATCTTTGTCTTATATAATTATTGCTCCCTATTTATGAGTTCTTTTTAACTTCTTTCAGTTTGGTTTTACGGTGAGAGGGAGTTACTGTGTTTTTCTTATTGGAGAAATCTAACTGTCAAAGTTGCTGATCAACTACCAACTCATCTACTGAAGTGAAGAGGGAAAACACTATTTCTAGCTGTTCTTAAGATATCAACATTCTTCACTCTTACCTGCAGACTTTACCCACAAAAGGAACAGGTAAATCTTCAAATTACTGTCCCAAAATATGGAGCAGCCATTGGAACTTTCCTCGCTTGAACAAGGAAGTTCTAATACTAACAACAACAGCAACAGCTCGACCAATGTTAGTCGGGTCCGGAAGCTGTTGTTCCGCCGTATGCTGGTCGGTGTCAATGATGGTCGGTTCTTTGTGGGTGCTTTCCACTGCATAGACAAGCAGGGCAATATCATACTGCAAGATGCAGTGGAATACCGTAGCATCAGACGCTCCTCACCTTCTCCGATGGAGCAGCGGTCCCTTGGCCTCATTCTTATACCCTCATCATGCCGATCCTCCTGCCATGTTGATTGCTCCATTGAAGAACAGTTATCACTTTTATCACTTCAGAAGTAGGAGAAAACTTTATTAACCCTTTCTGAAAATGAATCAGCAAGACTTTGAGCGTTTTTTGATGCACAATTAGAGCCTATGGGTGTTGAAGTCATACAGATGGATACTGATTTAATCAGATGACAGTTATTGCTCGATCTCTAAGCTTCAGTATTTTTTTTTATTTTTTTAATTTTTCTTTTTTGGGGGATGTATGAAATAGTAGTAGTATATATCGATAGAGCTGGCTTTTGATTGTAGCTTTTATTCTGTTTGGAACAGTTTCTAATGTTTTTAAAGTTACTCCAAATAAAGGCAGCCGTAGTTTCAGACTTTCATACTAGCTTTTTACTAATTCAGCCCACCTTGATTTGGTTCATATATGGTTCGTATACCGGACAGTCAAGCTCATGGAATCGACATGCCATAATGTCAAAAAAAGAACCCCAAGAATGCATTTATCCATTACCAATGTGGATGCTATTATAAGTTTTCCAATGTATAAGAAAAATTGTGAAGTGTTATGATTTCTACACATAAAGTATAGATACAAGTGGGAGAGAAAGAAGCGAGAGATCTCTTATTCACTGACTTCTGTAACTCATTCAACGTACAAAATATCTCTCTGTTACAACTTCGTACAACTTATATATTCACACAAATATCACTTACAGTTCCAATTTATGTATCTACTTAACAAAGAAGGAGAGGATATATATATAGTAAGTCTTCAACTAAGTAACCAGAGCGCGGAGCAGGAGCGAGAGCGGGAGCGTCGGAGTGCCAAATTTAAAAATGCCTAAGGCTCGGAGCGCCTTCGGAGCACCTAATATGCTCTCACGTAGTTGAAGTTTTAATTGACTACCATTGACTAGATTATGATTAACTAGATTATTAAATAAATTTTTATTAACAAAATCATTGAATAGTTAGTAAAACAATTTTTAAATTTTATTAAGTATTTTTTGTAATAATATTCTATTTTTAAAAAATTATTATTTTCTATATTTCTTATTTGTTAACTATATTAATGCTATTTAAAGTATACTATATATATAATAACTAAAATTTATTGTTTCTCATATTAATTATATTTTATTATGGAAAAAATTAATTTTTACTAACTAAAAAGTAAGTGAGAAACACAACCATATAACGTATGCTTTAAGGGCACTTAATAAGGTTATTTTTGAACGAGATTTTTTACAAGTTAGAGGTCTTCAAATTATCTGATTTTTTTTAGATATAATATAATCATTATTTATAAGATGTCCACCAAAAATCAGCTCAATCAGAGATATCTAACCCTCCAAACAAATCACTATAAATTTCAGCCGTCCATTCACACTATAAAGTCTAAATTAAGTTTTTGTAGTGATATAAGTCTCTGATTGAGCTGATGTTTTTGAAATATGATCCAAATAGTATAAATAACATACATGTAAAAAAATTAGTCCATTTGGACAAACTTAACAAAAAAATAATTAGACATTTGAAAGTATTTTGTTGATTAGGAGCTCCGAAAAAAAGGAACCGCGCTCCGAAAATTCACGAACCGCGCTCCGACAATTCTCGAACCGCGGATCGAAGGCGCTCTTGCTCCTAAAACGCGAATACGGGGTTTGGGAGCGGGAGCGCCAGCACGTTTGGGCGTTTTTGGTTACTATGGTCTTGAATGAGATAGGAATCCAGATTACTCAACACATCATCTAATAGGTGTCGTATGCATGTGATAGGCAACAGTGGATCAGCCACCTCACTAACATACTTGTTATAACATAAAGATACTAAACATTTAATGGTTCAAATTTTTAGCATTATATATACTAGTACCCTTAAAAGGAAAACTAGCCAAAAACAAACTCGTACTTCAAACGTAGTTTAGGATTTAGTCAAACAAACGTTTTCTTTTAGTCTAAGGCCCCTAGGTAACAGACTGAAACCCTCTTCGACTTCAGTGTATATAAAAAGGGTTTATTACACACTGAAGTTTCAATCTGTTACCCAGGGGCATTAAACTAAAAGAAAACGTTTGTTAGGTTAAATCCTAAAATATTTTTCAAGTAGGAGTTTTTGGCCAAAATTCCCTAAAATCAAATAACTCTTACATTAAAATTTACAGAAAATGTAAAAAAATGTCCTTATTTTGTAGGGACCGATGATTTTAATCCCTCACCGAAATACTTTTATAATTTTAATCCTTATATTTTTAGACTTTATGATTTTAGTCCTTAAAAAATTAGTGTTATGATTTTAGTCCTTAAGAATTAAAAAAATGTGTGTTTATAAAAATACCTAAGATACCCTCGTTCACGTTTTCTAACCTTAAATCTCGTAGTATCATCCCGTCTGAATAAAAAAGTAGATTTTTGACCCCTTTAGGAGAAAAATTGGACTTAGTCTATTTCTGTAAAAGTTGTGCGAAATTGAATTTCCTTCTAAATTAGGTATTATAGAGAAACTGATGAGTTACGAGCAGAAAGTTACAGGCGAAATACAGTAGCAACATCAACTTGGGTTTTAATTCAAGTTTCTCTTTTCTCTCTCTTGCAATTGCCGGCTTGAATTTGCTAAAGCAATTTTAAACTTGCAAAAATAAGTTTGAAATTGAATGATAACAAATACTAATAAAACATAGAATATAAAGTTGACTAAGTTTGAACCCCGCAAAAATCCGGGACCTCGTCCTCCCGAAGAAGGAAAAAGTCCCGAATTCGTCCACGAAAAATGTGTGGGTGGAAAAATGACTAAAGAGTCGTGTGAAAATAGAGTCGCCACCTGATTATAGGGAGTCAGGGCCCATTTTGTTTTGAAAAACCATTTTTATTTTATCGAAAACTCCATGGCGATCTTCCGGTCAATGGTCTGCAAAGAAGAGATTCCTGGGTAAGGAAATCTCGGTACGGGTCAGGAAGATGTTAGACACCTGACAACCGCCAGATCGTCAGATCGGCCTCTATTTCACGTCTAAGGGCATCCTTTGGGAACTCAAGATCAAACTAAGCTACACTACAATGGGGAGGCAATAAAAGTAATGTATGACGCCCCCTAAAACTACGTGAAATGCACATAAGGTTCTAGGGCGAAAATAAACTAGAGGTGCGTCAAAGCGCGGTGACACATGTAAAGATATCACATGTGCACAAAGAGGTGATATGTGAAACCACACATATACCTAAGCATACAATGGTGACATGTGCATAACTATACTCGTGCACGAACACACAAATGATAGGTGCAAAATTGGCACGTACACTAAACAACGTCGGCGTACGAAACAGGTGCGGGACAAGAGGGAAACGTGCAAAACAGGCACATGGTAAAAGGGGAAGGTACATACTAACCAGCACGTGACAAAAGAAAAACGTGCCAAATAGGCACGTGAATGAGGGCGGACGTTGAAAACTAGCACGTGACTAAAGATAGACGTGCAAAACTGACACGTAACAGAAGGCGACGTGCAAAATGGGCACGTGACAGAGAATGGCGTGCAAGATAGGCACGTGAGTACAGAAAGGCGTGCAAAACAGGCACGTAATAGAAGGTGACGTGCAAGACAGGCACGTGACTAAAGAAAGACGTACAAAATAGGCACATAGCAAAAGATGACGTGCAAGACAGACACGTGACTAAAGAAAGACATGCAAAATAGGCACATAACAAGCAGAGGTGATACGTACAAAATGGGCACATATACCGAGATAATACCTGCGAAACAAGCATGTAATAGAAGGGACATGCAAAATAGGCACGTGAAATGAGAAATATGTGCAAAATTGGCACGCGACAGAAGAGATACGTGACGACGATAAATTTTTTATTTTTATTTTTTAAAAACTTGATTTTCTCTTTATTTTGAAAATGGTGCATCATGTGTACACATGATGAAGATGATGACTCGTATGCATCCAGTGTGTATATGCAGAGATGTATGAGGGTAACCCTAAAGATCGACTAAAAATAGTCTAGGAACCCTAGTCTTTGCTTAGAAATTCTAAGATCCTAAATGCATAACCTAGACTAATGAAATGATTTTTTCTTGAAAATAATTGATTTTTATTTTATTTTTCGAAAGAGGTTTTGACCCAAAATTGGGATCAGGTTAGGAATCTTTACTTGACGAAGTGAATTTCCTAGCTGACCCCAGAAAGCAACAATTAACCCTAGGACTAATGCAACCTACCTCTAAGCAAGCAACCCTAGACTAGACGCAAACTAAGTCTATTTTAAGGGTTTTTATGGTTTGGCACTGATTGAGCTTCGAAAGCCCAATGGAAAGAAGTGGGCCAATGAACTCGCAAAAGCGGGTTCAAGTCCCAAATATTCAAAAGCTTATTTGCATTCATTTCTCCAGCCTAAAAGGGATTGAGCCTCAAATTTAGCTAAAATATAATAGAATCAAAAAGAATTCATAAATAAAAGCATACACACATATTTCATAGATTTCTAACATGGCATATATGGCAAACACATCAAACAATCATGTGACATAATCATTTCATCGCATAATTATATCACCACGCCAAAACAGTAAAGAGTACCAAATGGATTGAACTTGACATTCCGGTACTAAACAAAGTAAGCTAAACGTGTTTGGATCGTGTTAGTTCAATGGGCTTTTCCAAGATCTAAATCGTTCACATTGAAGATCATGCCATTTCTAGAATACTTAACACAAAGATCAAGGCATTCTTAGCTCATACATCATGAAGTCATGCATTTTTTGCTTTCTTTTTATGAAACACACAAGCATGAAAATCATCATCACCTCATAAGGAATTGATCTTAATAACCATCAACATGCATTTTAAATATTGAATATAGCCAAATATGTATGGATACAAAGATATATCAAAACACCATATGAGATGATAATATTATCACACAATCTATTCCTATGAGCATATTTCTTGATGTCTATATCCAAGACATGAGATCCATAGTTTCAGACATGATTCAATCAGTAAGCATTTCTAAAGATATGATTTCTAATAATATCAACACAAATAAACCCACGCTTTAATCTCGGGTCTCACATCATCATATATCCACAAAAGCCTTTTCATGAATATAAACATTCTTTTATGCATACAAAAGCTACAGAGAGATTGCCATGCTTTTTCATCAAAAAAGATCCTTATATATATGCAGAGTAGGGAAACCAAACTATTTCATGCTTTTCACTTCCTAATTTCATTATATACAAAAATAGAAAATAAGATTGTAATATACTAACTCATGATTTCATTATATACGAAGATGAAGAACAAGATTGTAATATACTTTTTGACAGAGAACTTTATTTTATGCCAGAAATAGAAACCAACATTTCCACTCACTTTTAGCTCTAAACTTTATTTCTCATCAAAAGTGAAGACCAAGATATTCACATACCCAACAGAGAATGGATACAAATTCTCTACCAACACATACTAAAAAAGGCATGGATACAAATTCTATTTCATACCAAAAATGGCTATCAAGATTATTACATTTAGACTTCTAACATGGATCCTTTTTTACAAATGAGAAGATTAACAGAGAAAGAAAAGCTTACTAACCTGAAATTGCAATTGATCTAACTAGGCAAATATATGAGAGAAATCTATAGTTTGCTCCATATAATTAGCTTTAGATGAGAAAAATAAGTGAGATGTTACTGGAATTTCCAAATTCTAAAGGAAGAAGATGAAGTCAGTCCTTTGGACTCATCCCACCATGATGACGCAGGAAAGAAGATGGCCAGAAGAATCACTCTCCTCACCTACTCTCCTCTCTTACCTCACTAATCTTTTCCTGTAACCCTAATTTCCTTGGAAGAAAGAAAAGAGAGCTGGAGGCCACAAAAACCGAAAGGAATAGAGAACCAGAGAAAACCAGGGAGAGTAAATGTAAACCAGAGAGTGTGAAAAAAGAAACCAAGAGCCAGTTTCCTTTTCAAATAACTTTCCTTTTAAAGGAAAAACTAGGGTTTTCTCTCTAGTTAACCACTAGATCAACCACACTTGGACGGTTGAGATGAAGAGGAAGAAAAAATATCTTCTCTTAGTGGCCACTGTTGTGCAAGGACTGGGTGGTCTAGGTTCATATGGATCGAGTGAGTTTTATGAGAAAGAAGAAAAACAAAATGGTGAATATCCTCTTTCCACAAAATGAGTATATTCCAAAAAAACTGTCAAGATGGGGACACGTGTCTCTCTTTGCTTTCCAAAACTCTCAAGACGGGAGATAACGCATGTTGCTATATAGGAAAATCAGCCCTCCAAAGGCTGACCCTAATCACATAGTGACACATGTCACTTGTTTTATTCAAAAACAATATTATTTTCAAACTACCAAAAACAGAAAATTATTTCATTTTTTCCTTAAAACAGATGGGACACTTATCATCACACAGGGGAGATCGGCCTTCCAAGGGTCGATCCCACTAATGTGGTGACATGTGTCACCTAAGCCATATTCGAAACAAACATTATTTTTTACAAAACACATTTCTCTCATAAAACACTCTTTTCCTTCATAAAATATACTTTTTGTATCATAAGACATATTTTTTTTTGCTTGATAATCTTTTTTTCTTTAAAACAAAAAATGGGACACATGTCATCACATTGTAGTAGTGTAGTGACAAGTGTCACCTAAAAAATACACTCTCTGACTTCTTTCCTTCCTCTTTTTTCCTTTCTTCTTTTTTTTTAAAAAAGGGATAAAATAGAAATATGTCACCTGATTAGGGGGATCGACCTTCCAAGGGCCAATCCCACTAATATTGTAACACGTGTCACTTGTTTCACAACATAATAACTTTTTTTTCAAAACAACTTTTTCTAAAATAACTTTTCCTTTCCCAAAACTACTTTTTCTTCTTTTAAAATAACTTTTTCTTTTTTAAAACTACTTTTTCTTTTTTTTAAAACTACTTTTTTCTTTTTTAAAACTACTTGGTAGGTGACAAGTGTCCCCTTTAAGAGGATATCAGCCCTCTAAGGGTCGATTCCTACCCTTTGGTGACACATGTCACCAACCCTTTTTTAAACACCCTTTATTTTTAGTTTTTCACAAAAAGGTCCCTCTTCGAAATCTCTACAAAGTCCGGAATGATATTTTTCCATGTCAGAAGTGATCCCACAAGCGAAAGGTGGTCTTGTGTCCATGCCTTTGCCAAATTGGTTTCGGTTCCAGGTGTTTCACGAAATTGGTTTTGGTTCTGGGTATTCGCAAAATTGGCTCCAGTTCTAGGTGCTTGAGAGCACGATCCGGTTAATCGGGTCAAAAATTGGTCTTATGCCTAGTCGATGATGATCTGAAATCTTTTACGATCACCTGTTGACGGCACCCAAAGTAGGTGCGAACATCGAGTGTCTGCAGATGCAAGTCTTTGCCAGAAGTTGCTTGCAACTGATTGGTAAAGCTGAGAGAATCTAATTTTTGCACATTTTTGTTTGGACAGTTTCTTACGTGATTCTCTCATAAATTCCTCGGTGTGGATTCTTCGACCAATGAGGCGTTGACGGTCTCTCAATCAGGGTGATGCCCACTGTCGACACAGTCGAGATTGGGGCGGGATAAGGCTCTCTATAGACTTTAATCGAGCCTCGAGCACATTGAAACCACCCCCCGAATCGGGTCCCTGGGTCAAGTTTCCCAAAATCAAAATCAAAATTTCTCGTGTCCCTCTCTACCAATCCGAAACCCTAGCTAGAGGATGTTCCCAAATGGAAACCCAGAATGGATCTTTCCATCATCGAAGAGATCGGAATCTTCCAGGTTAGTTCTCTCTTTCTCCTCTCTCCTCTCTCATTCTTTTTCTCTCATAGTTCTGTTCTGTTTTTTTTTTTTTTTGGTTCAATGTATATGTTTCCCCTAATTTCTGGTTGCTTCTAAAAAATTTAGAGGCTGTTTGTTTTTGTCTGAAAAATATGTCTGAATCTGACTCGGGGTCTGAATTGGGCCGAGTCAGATTTCAGATTGTTTGTTTTTTATTTTGTAAGTGTCTGACTCAAATTTTGAGTCAGCAAAATGTCTGAAAAATGGGTAATTTTTTTCAGCCAAAAGTTTGTACTGAAAAGATCTGAAATGTGCTGAATCGTTCTTTTTACAATTTTGTCCTCTAATTATCTTTTAAATGACACAATTGCCCTCAAGTATTAAAAAGATCTAATTCTTCCATTTCAATGTTTTTTTTTTTATAAAGCTTCCATTTCAAGTTTTTTTTTTTTTTTCTAATGAAGACCCAATGTAAGAAACTCATAGCCCTACCCTAGCCGTACATGTGTAACTTGTATGGTCCTCTAAAAAAATAAGTTTTTTTTATTTACCGGTTAACATTACATGATGAATGATGATGGAACTTATGACGGATTGGCACTTGTTAATATCACTTACTTGAAAACTAATAGGGACATATTTTAATTAAACAAGGGTAAAAGTGTCAAAAACTTAGTCAGACATAATTTATTAAAAGAATTCAGATGAAAAAACAAACACACTTAAATTCAAACAAGTCAGATCTAGATGATCTCAGATCCAGATGACTCAGGTAGTCTCAGGTTCAGATTTCAGATTCAGATTTCAGAAAAAAAAACAAACGCCACCTTAGTTTTTTCATGGATTGATCTGTAGGTATCCACCATAACCAATATACCCTTGAATATATCTAGATTCAAGGAATCTAACTAACGGCTCTGATTCATCCATCTCACTTCAACATTATACCGTAGTTAAAACTCAGTTACTTAAGAGTCACCTGAATGAATATCTTACTAGTATACTACTAGAAAATTTCAAATTTCAACTTAGAAGACACGGCTGATTTATTGGATTAAACACCTTTTAGTATTGTTGAATCTCTTGAGAAAAAAGTAGTACTAATAATCTTCTTTTAATCTTTTATCATTTTATTTTTCTTTCAACAAAACATATGTACATTTAATTTTATATTAGTAAGCATCAACTGTCTGAACTATGAAATTAGTGAATCATTAACTGTAGCTGCTAATTAACTCTTTAACTTATAATGCAGTTTTTGTTCAGAAAGTACTTAAAATTCAGCTGAATGTTATGGGGTTTTATCTTTCTTTTAAGAGTGGTGGGCTATGTAGCATCTGGATAATGAGGTACTATCTAATGATCGTGAATGAGTCTAATTGAGACTTGTCAAATTAATAAAAAAGCTTAGACTGCTTAGTTATAAACTGTATTCTTAAACACTTAAATTCAAGTTTGTTAACAAAAATTAATTGATTAAAAGTTCTAATTGTCGTTAAAGGTCTTTCTTTTCTTTTTTTCCTTCTCGTAGTATTTATATATACAATATGATATACTAATTAACCGTCGAAAACCCCCCTTAGGTATATATATATTCTTTGGCTTTATTCTTTTTTGTTTGTATCTATTTGCAGTCTTTTTCACCTAAATATGTCTTTTATTTTGCTTATTGGTTTATTGGTTTGGGAATGCACAGCGAAGCTATGTTCTGATAGGCATTTTAGACGAAAGCATGATTTAACTAAGAGTTTTTAAAAAGGTTCCTTTTTGTGGCTGATGATCAGTTCATTAACAAGAAATTATAGAAAGAAAGGGCGGGTCCTCAATCTTTTAGTGCATTTTGCTTATAAAGATCACTAGACATCTCTTGTAGTTCATGTTAGAGATGGGTTTATTCAATTCACTGATCTGAATCCACTACCTTTCTTTTCTCACAGATGCTTGGTTCATTTTTGTTAGACATTTTATTGAGATAGGTCTGATTCAAATATGCATGTTATGGCTGATGATCAGTTTATTCTTTGGAATTTTCATTTGTTTATGAATGAATTGAGAGACATGAATTATTAGTCTCCAATTGGTGAATGGAAGCTCATTTTGGCCTCTCTTTTTTTTTTCCGAAGATTTTTGTTGGTTCACGCTTATGATAGTGTTAGAATTAGAACGAAGATGATTCATTTGGGTTGAATCATCATTTTAGTTTCTTGGTATATTATTCCAAATGGAATTCCTTTTGAACTATGATTCTGGTTGTGCAGGACTTTTAAGGAAGAATTATTAGAGTGGAGTTTGAAAAGAGATTGAAGAAGCTTTTTGTTGGCTCACGCTTACTGATAAAAAAAGAAGCCTTCTCCTCCTCCCGCTGGTACCCCCTGCTATAGAGACTCATGGGCGGAGCTACATTGAGGCCTAGGGGGGCATGGCCCCTCCAAGCCTTTTGGCTCCCACTTAATTTCTCCTATATGTTATAAATTATCTATTAATGAAAATGTTATATGTAAGTTAATTTAATGGAACCTGTACAGGAACTTAAACCTCATTTTCTGCATGGTGACTATACCCTAGTAAGAGTTTTATAATTGAGAAGCTTTATTATCCTTGTAACTTTTTCTTCTTCAACATAACATCACATTCTTACACCTTGTCTACATCGGCAGGTAAGATCCACATAGAAATGACTCCGGAGCAAATTTATGAAGTCATCTTCATAAAATATCATTTCTTTATAATTTTTCTAACATCCTCAAAAGTTAACGAAAAAAATAGATAGTTTAAAAAACTTAAAAGTTAAATTAACTTTTGGTGGTGATAAAATTTTAAATTAAACAATGTGATTTATTTATAGGATGATATCCACGATGAAGATACCATCCTTATAAAAAAAAATAACCCTTACATTATTTTTACATGTGTTTTATAGAATCAGTGTAAACATGGCGTAAGAGTAAGTGTAAGAAAAAAATAGGGTGGAAGTATATATAATTGGCCCCCTTAAAATAAGAGACTCGTAGGTTGTTAAAAGAGGTGTGTTTGAACTAGGTATTTATCTCATTTGTTCAATTTTAATTTGCTTGGTCAATACAAATACATGAGATTAACCAAATGACCAATTTGCTTGGGATCTGGTTTTGTTGTTTGGGTTGTTTAGCTTTTGGCTCATTCTTCTATGTTGCTTACTGTTTTTTTTTCTTTTCCTTTATTGTATTGTTGTTTTATTTTTTGGTTTATGCATGTTTTGAGATCTACTGTTTAGTTTTTGAGGGCATATATTTCTTATTCAATTCAAGGATAACCTCTTATTAGATCATGTATTTGGTTGAGCTTCCATTTAGGTCTAAATTCAAATGATTGCTTCAATGATATATGTGTGACCATTAGATGCCAACAATTTTACCTTACTGACTGTGTCGATTCGCCAAGTCAAAAAAGGACATGGAGACAATAGAGTATTCAACTTGAACGGAGGTACATGCATCAGATCTGCATGCATCTGACAGTCTTTACATCTCCTCACATATTTGATAATGTCACTTATCATGGTTCGCTAATAGTATCCATATCTAAGGACTTTCTTAGCCAACATCTGACCGCTCATATGAGGACCACATACCCCGGAGTGGACATCTTCCAGGATTTTGTTTGCTTTGGTCCCATCTACACATCTCAGGAGTGTCCCGTCGAGATATTTCTTGAAAATTGCCACATAATATAAACTGGGCCGCCCATTCTCTGATAGACCTCTTATCCTTCTTCGTAGCACCCTCGGGGTATTCCTGACTTTCCAGATATCGCCTTATATCTACATACCACGGTTCTTCCTCAATTTCCTCTTCTTGCTCACACAACTGGTAGTAGTAAGCATGCTCATCCCTTTGGATTACCTCAATAGGGTGAACAGTTGCTCCATCTGGAATTGATATCCACGAGGCAAGCACTGCTAGTATGTTTGCGCAAAGATTCTTATTCCAGTAGATGTGGTGAAACTCTATTTGGTTGAATTTTTCGACCAGCTTGGTGAGATACTTATGGTAAGGGACCAACTTTTTTGTCCTTCAATTTTCACTCTCCTTGAATCTGGTTTATAATTAGGAGTGAATCACCGTACACTATTACCCTTCGAACTGAGATAGCTAGGGCTGCTTTTAAATCGGCTATATAGGCCTCATATTCCGCGATATTGTTAGTGCATTCGAACCCTAGCCTTATCGCGATTGGCGTTCTCACTCCATCTGGAGATTCTAGGATGGCTCCTATCCCTCGGCTGATCTTGTTATGTGCTCCATTGAAGTATATTTTCCATGGTATCTCTCTTTCATCCTCTTCTGGCTCGGTGGCTAGGATGTATTCATCTGGAAACTCCATCTCCTCAGTTTTTCCTCCCGGGACGGGATGTGCTTTTAGGTGATCTTCTATCGCTCTGCCTTTGACTAATTTTTAGGTGACATAGGTGATGTCAAATTTTGATAACAACAGCTGCCACCTCGTTGTTCTTCTTGACAGAGCGAGTTTCTCAAACAAGTATTTAATCTGGTCCATCCTGGAGAGCAATTGTATAGAGTATGACAACATGTAGTACCTCAGCCTTTTGGTAGCCCATACTAGAGCGAAGCATGTCTTTTCCAATGGTATGTATCTCATTTTATACTCGAACAACGACTTGCTAATATAGTATATGGCCCTTTCCTTCCCGCTGTCTTCACGATACTACCCTAGCACTGCCCCCATTGAAGTGTCAGTAAAAAATATGTAGAGGATTAAGGGTTTTCCTAGGATAGGAGTACCAGTACTGGATGAGTCAATAGGTAATGCTTAATTCTCTCAAATGTCTTCTGGCAATCCTTATTCCATATTTTTAGTGCGTTCTTCCTTAACAGCTTGAAGATTGGCTCACAAATCAAAATTAACTATGCGATGAACCTACTGATGTATTGGATTCTCCCTAAGAATCCCCTTATCTCCTTTTCATCTTGAGGTGGGGGCATGTCCCTGATGGCTTTTATCTTTGCCGGATCTACATCTATTCCCCTGTGACTGATGACAAATCCTAGCAACTTCCTAGATTTGGCACCGAAGACGCATTTATTCGGATTGAGTCTTAGCTTAAATTTCCTAAGACGTATGAAAAGTTTCCTTAAATCCTTGGTATGGTCTTCCCTTCTTTCAGATTTCATGATCATGTCATCTACATATAACTCGATTTCCTTGTGGATCATGTCGTGAAATATGGTGGCCATTGCTTTCTGATAAGTTGCCCCTGCATTTTTCAATTCGAATTGCATCACTCGATAGGAATAAACCCCCCTAGGGAGTAATGAACGATATTTTGAGCGTGTCCTCCTCCGCCATTTTGATCTGGTTATATCCGGAGAATCCATCCATGAAAGACAACAAACCGTGGCCAGCGGTGTTATCCACCAGAATGTCAATGTGTGGGAGTGGAAAATCATCCTTTGGGCTAGCCTTGTTGAGGTTTCTGTAATCGATACACATCCTGACCTTTCCGTCCTTCTTGGGTGCCGAGACTATGTTTGCCAGCCAGTTAGTATAATCAACCTGTACCAAGAATTTGGCTTGTAACTGCTTTATGATTTCCTCTTTGATCTTTACTACCCATTCCGACCTCATCCTTCTGAGTTTCTACTTGACCGTTTTCGTGTGGGGTAGGTCGATAGACGGTGCAGTACCATATCTGAATCTAGTCCCTGCATTTCGTCATAAGACCAGACAAACAGATTCTTGTACTCCCTTAGTAACTCGATCATTGTCTTCCTTTCCTCTTTTGCCAAGGTAGTCCCTATCTTGACTATTTAAGATTAGTCCTTAGAGTTCAAGTTTACCAGTTCAACGTTCTCCTCGACCGACTGTGGCCTACACTCATGCTGGTCCAGCAACTCTTGGATTTTCTCTAGAATCTTCTCCGGGAAGGGAATCCATTCTCCTTCTCCGAACGTCTCATCATCCTTATCTTCGATATCAAGACCCAATACCATTTCCTCACAAACATTTTTATTTATGTACATTAAATCTTTTTGGTTTTTTGGTTTTATAGTTTTTTGTTGTCTTTCAAATTTTTTTGATTTTTTGGAAATTAAGAAAAATCTAAAGCAAAAATATGATTTAGTGGGGTCTATGAAACTCACTCCTCAGATGCGGGCACCTCGGCCTTTACTTTGCTCAGGTCATTTTTTTTGGGTGCTCTGTAAAGAAGCACTGGTCGACTCACCTGCAAAAGTGTTAGTCTCTATAGAAAAATTATCTTGCATTGAATGAGCAAATAAATGAGGGTGAAAGTTTGGCTCTTTCGAAACTATGTTCACTAGATGCGCAGCTTCCACTTGCCTATTCATCTGCTCTTTTGCTCTCGTCAAGGGTCCGAGCAAATGCTGGTTTCAGAATAGGCCCCCGCTCTTGACAATTGCCTTTGGTTCCTCATAGCCGCCACAAGTGCCATTCTATATGCATCCGCAGTCATCCACTTCTTCATTGGTGCCTTTGTCACTGTGATCTTTTTCTGTGTTCTTTCAGTTGAGCTTTCTTCCTCAGAATCTTCATTGGCGAACTTTTTCACTATATCCCTTGTACCCCTCGAGCGAACACAGAGATGTGGCCTGAGCGTTGATTCATCATTGATCATGTTGACATATGGTATGTTTATGCTAGCACTTTGCAGCTCTGGCATCTGCTCAGAAATGGCTTCCTGTCCAAGGGACACACCTGTTTCTTCTCCTTCACCTTCGCTCCTCAACTATTTTTCTAGCCCTTCTAGTAAAGAATCGTCAACCGACTTTTCCTCTATTACCCTTTCGGTATCAATGTTTGCACTATCGGACACAACTTTGGTCACCTTCCTTTGTATGGACCTCTGCTCGCCCTTGCGGACAAACTAGTCTTGAAACCTTGGCTACTTTAACCAATTGATAGAAGGTGTGGTGTAGAATTCACCCCTGTCCCTAGCATGGGCTTTATTCCCCTCTTCATTACTACTCTTGAGGATTTCTACTTTAGTGGGTTGGTATCCGAGGCCGAAAGTCCCTTTATGAGCTGATGTTCGGCTTTCAAACGGTTTCGTTCTACCCTGGTGACTTCTTCCCAGTCCCATGCCTAGAAAATACCTCTGCTTTTTCATGAGGTAGGCGATCTTGCGATTCCTGTGATCAAATTTGCTTGGGATTTTTTCATGAGGTGCGGGCTTTACTTAGAGCAAGCTTATGGTTTCCTCCACAAAGTTCCACAATGGCTTGTCTGATTGTATCATTGGCATGATATTCTTCCCCTTCACATTGGCTATCTCTTTGGCCTCATCGGTGTCTCCATAAATCACTACTATTCTTCCTTGATATGGGAATTTTACCTTCTGGTGGATTATGGAGGCCACATCGTTATGTTGGTGCAACCACAACCGCCCCAATAGCAGATTAAAATTTGCATTGATGTCCATTACTAGGAACTGGGCCTCTTTATGCACCCATCCAGTTTGGATTTTTGTGGTGAATTCTCCCACTGCTGTTCTTTTCCCATTATCAAAACCCTTGACCATTCTTGTCGTTCCCTCTTGGAATGCCATGTGAGAAACATGATTTCCTAATCACCTAAAAAGGGTTTTGTAGTGCTAGTTCATAATAACTTGCATCGATGTACATGTTAATCATTGCTTTGAAGACACGGCTTCGTTAACTCTTATGTTTTCTCCATACATGTCCGTAATCCGTATCAGCGAACTACAAACAACTTTATCGTTTTGCATAGTGCTGGGTCTGTAACATAACTGATCGTCGCATTTCAGCAAGCAGTTCATAACCAATTATCTTGTTCTTTTTTTTTTTGTGCATTTACTAATGAAAGAACTCTGGGAAAATACATCTGATGTTTCCATTTGATTAAGAATTCTACCAGCGCGAGGTATCGACGTCCTCAACAATTTTTTTTAACAAGACAGTTATAAGTTCTTTTTGTTTTTAACAAATTTGTTTTTGGTAAGTAGTGGTGAATGTACGTGCGGTTATAATCTTAAATTAATAATATTCATCACTCTGTTGCAAAGTTTTTTGTGAACACCATTACGTACCTGATGAATGAATCGAATGAATGCCAATAGATGATGATCGACAGCATGCAACAGCAATAGAAGAAGATCGGCACCCAACTGCCTATGTGTGGGACCTAAATATGTACCAAACTGTCGATTTTGTGGGCCCAAATCGGTACCTAACTGCCGATTTGGATATCTTACATGTTTTTGTGAAAACTTATTTTCGGTGGTACCTTGTCGATTTTGGGTTAATATTTTGGCGTCGCGCTGTCGTTTTTATCCATGTAAAACGGATTTACAATGCCGATTTTAGTTCGTGAACGAAAAAAAAATAGTTTCAAAATTCAATTTTTTCATTTCAAATCAACAAAATATGCAATGAAACTTGTAGAAATACCTTTAAAGGAACTAATTGAGATATCTTTTTTCCAGATTGCAACACCCAATGCCCTCTTCCATGAATTTTTTATAATTTCTTCCTCCATTAATTGAAGCTGGAGATGGTGGTGGCAGTAGAAAATGGTGGAAGGTGGAAGTTAGAGATGGTGGTGGCGGCAGAAAAAATGGTGGTGGTGGTGGCGGCAGATAATAGTGGTGGTGGTGGAGCTTGACCAAAGGGCCTGCCAATAAGATTATGGGGTCAAACAAAATTGACGAAGTCCAATCTAATGGGGCCTGCCAATAAGATTATAGGGGTGCCTTTAAAATTATTTATCATTTATTATTTTGAAGATAATATGTAAATAGAAGCCCAAGCCCAAGCCCAAGCACAAGCACAAGCACAACTCCAGCCACGGGAGGGCTGTCTTTTTTTTTTTTTTTTCCTTTTTAGGGCATCCACAGTGGTCACAAAATCTGGCCAAATTTGCAAAAAAAGTACCGTAATGAAGGTTGGTATAAATGGAAACGAACCCTACAAATATTAGGTTTATGCCCTAAAATAATTAGATAATATTTAAAATTCACAATGACTAAAGTGGCCTAAGAACGTTGGATATTTGCAAAGGTTTTAGCGGATGATGAACAAATTATAAGCCGTAGAGGAAGCCCAGGTTAGTAGGTTACCCTCAAAATTACTTGAAAGTGATTGGATTGTTGACTCTATCCACAAATTCTTTTACTACTATCAAATGATTTTTAATAATATCTCGATTTTAAATGTTAAATTTTGTTAATGTCAAATGTTTAGGATTGTTTTAATTTTTGTTTATTAATTTTTTTTTTCTTTTTTATTTTTAATATACACTTCCTTAAGAAAATTTATTATTAGAAACCCAAACACAACTTATGGGAGGCGAATACGGCCACTGATGAATGGAGTGAAAAGCTAAGAATAATTTATGCTATAGCCTATAAGGAGCAATAGACTTTACCAGACACTTAAATCATTATTAAAATTTAAAATTCATTAAATACTGAATACTCTGTGGTCATAATATAACGTGCATATTTTAACTGGCAAAACTAGATAGCATATGTTATCTTACAAAAAATAACTAACGATAAGATCCTAACCCTCAATATATATAACCCTAAAAAACGAGGGCATCATCTTCCAAATGAACCATTTCGCAATGAGTGCATGGGCTCTCATATCCCATGTGGCTATCACCCTCACGTTTACGTGTGGAACTCTTTTTAGGTGACGCGCTATGATAGTTTATTAAGTTTGCCCGTATCTAACTCAAAACTAATTGGTAATAAGTAGTATGACCCAAGATCATTATATATTGGGTTTGCGAGGCTTTCATATCTCATGTGGGATTCTTCTCACTAGTTCCTCTTGTTAGCAGCTACCGGGTAGATTTGGGGAATTAACCCCACGGAGCTGGCCACCAATTAATGGGATTCGGAATGCTTGTTTCCTCTGTGTGAAAACTGAAGAAACTCTCTCACTGTCCTCACACCTATTACTACACTGCCTATTCTCTAGACCAATCTGGAAAAATCAATCTGCTTCAATTCGGTTGGTGTTGGTCATTCAAATCGAGTAATTCGTGCAGCGTTGGTCCTCAAAAGGGTTCTCTAAATTAGGAAAACTCCTTTAGAAGTTGAAATCGACGTGCTTTCAAAGGCAAAGCAAAAAACATCAACCCTCTCACAGCGGACATGATCAAAGCTCTAATCCATTTTTGGGCCTCGACATTTTTTCTCTATAACTTTTCGTCTCCGTCTGCATCTTTTCTTGGGACTCTTTGTTCCTGTAACCTACCCATTTTTTGGTATCCTCCGCCTTCAAGCATTTTGAGTGATGGTTTCTCTTAGGGGTGGGACTTGGGTTGGGTCAACCCGACCAACCCGAACCCGACCTGGTATTTGGGCAAGCATGGGCGAAGGTTGCTGGGCATTTGGGTAAGTATGGGCATTATTTTGTCAACCCGTAGTCAAATTTGGGCAAGCATGGGCATAGATAATTGCCAACCCAAGCAACCCGCCCAACCCGAGAAACGTATATATATACTAAGATTTAAATTGATTTCTAACATGAAAATATGTGACCAGAAAAAGAAAACTCTAATTTTACCAAGTATTTTGAAAGATATAAATAGATAAATATATTAAGTTACTAATATAGAGTGAATGTATTAAGACCCAAAATAAAAACTTTTCTTTTGTCTCATTATATGTAAAGTAAAATTATAATATTACTTAATAAATAAAATTCAAAATAGGAGACAATTATGGATTTGGATTTCGTTGTTACTATATTTTGTTTAAAATTTTCATTTATTATGTGAGTAGAAGGATATTTTATTTATTTAAGTTTATTATTTATTTTTATTAATTTTTTGTATTAATAATTTCATTCAATCACCTAAATTTATTGAAACATGGGCAACCCGAAGAACTCAAGAAACCCGAAGAACCCGAGAAACCCCACTCGGGTCATGCGTGGGTAAGCCTCTTATAGGTTTTGTGGGCTCTATGGGCATTCTGGGCAAATGAGATACAGTGTGGGCATGGCATGTCTAAAGCCTCTAACTCGCCCAACCCGCCCGAGTCCCACCCCTAGTTTCTCTCCCATGTATATTTCTATTCCTCTTTACTGTTTTAATATATTTATAGGTATATCGTGGTGCTTCCCACACTACTCAATACCTTGTTTGTGATTTTTAAAAAAAAAATGGTATTCCAGTCATTTAGCTCTTCATTTAAGTGGAATAAAGATTGTAAAATTTAATTGTTCATTCTCCCCACACACGCTACGTGCTTTACCTCTATGCGCGTTTTGCGCCTACCCACACACACTCCCTTGGTTCCACTCCACGTGACTCCACCGTCAAATATAAATCAGGTGTAAATAAATAACTATGGCCATGGAATACATCCGATATTTTAAAAAAGAAAATAAAGTTATTTTAGTTATTTATATAATATAAATAAAGTTGTTAAAAGGTATAAGGGTATTAAAGCCGTCGGATTGAGACGGCGTGGACGAACGTGAGACGTTGATGGCATACATAAGTTGGCCCCGACAGAAACCATATAAATAAAGTTGTTAAAGGGTATAATGGTATTAGAGCCGTCATATTGAGTCGACGTTGACGAACGTGAGACGTCGATGGCAAAGAAAGTTGGGTCTGACACAACCCGCCCTGTTTTAACATATAGATATTCTTTCCGCTTCAGAAAATTAGAATATGAATTAGAGATGGTACTAGTGTGACACCAACTGTTGGTGTCAATAGCAGCACATTTCGGCACAATATAAGGTCGTAAGGCCCACTCTAAGGGCAAAGATTTTGGGAACATGTTCTACTCATTATGTAGATCATCCCCATAAAATCTCTACTCATTCTAAAATTTTTAACCTCATCAACAATTGGACTATTCCTAACTGTTCATTTTCTTACTGTTGATTTTCAATTGACTTCTAACCAACGTTTGGTCGAGTTACAAATTTTAGAATGGATTAATTTTTTGTAGCGATGATCTACATAGTGAGTAGAACTTGCTCAAAAAAAAAATCAGCGCCTAAAGTGGAACTTAAGCCCTTCTATTAGACTAAATTGTGTTGTGTTGGCACCAAATAGTTGGTGTCACGCTAGCGCCATCATATGAATTAGTAGACACTACTTTCACTACATAACATAGAAATGATTGAAAGACTGAATTTTTGTAAAGTTGTACTCTTCATCATGTATATCAATTTCACCAATAGAAATTGTCCCTTGCAAACAATTTTCTTTCTTAGCCAATGCACCAACCTAGTTGGGATATTGCTACTAAGATGACACAAGATTGGCTTCTTCTTTTCTCTGTTTAATTATTCTCTTTTATATTTTTCTTATGTAAATTCTTCTTATGATAAAGAAAAAAATATATATTTAATTTTCGTAAAAAATTAACCTGTTCTAAAACTTCTAACCCTATTAATGTTATGATTTCTAATGACCATGATCTACGTGAAGAGGAAAGCATCCTTAGCATAACACATCTTTTGAATCATCTCTATACGAATTGGTCCATATTCATATTGTCTACGTGCGGTGTCTATAAATTAAAAGGGGCCAGACGATCCTTTGTCCCTATTTGTATGTGCTCTCCATATTCATATTGTCTACGTGCGGTGTCTATAAACTTTTAACCTCATCAGATGTTGATCGGAAAAAAAAACGAGGATAATGAACGGTTTATTTTTCAATCAATTTTTGATAGCATTAGATGTCTTAAAATAAATTAGTTTTTTATGAGAATCATTTGCAAGGCGAGGAGAACAATCTTATAAAAAAAAATCTACCGTTGTTCGCCTCCATGCAGGCCTCACAGGCAAAAAAAACGTGAGTTAAAGGAGGGCACATGTAAATGGGACAGAGGATCTCCTTTGGCCGGATACTCCTAAAACATAGTTAATTAATGGTATATATCTCATAATCAGGACGAGTACTGATGTGTCATTTTTTGACCTCGTCTGAACGTGATTAAGAATTGATTATATTAAAATAATACAATAAAAAAATAAAGAAATTTCAATTATTGGAAAGGGTTACTAGAATCCAACAATAAAAATGAGAACATGCATTAGACAACAAAATATTTCAACTATAAATCTATTACGACAGGCGACAGCTACAGCTAACATAATTTTACATTGTCGTCCCCTTATCATCATGATTATAATTTATAAATTTTTCTATTTTTTTTGTTTTTTTTTAGCAATGAGACAAGTCAGTAGTTAAATGTTAGATGTTAAGTTATAAGTGGGTTTCGACAAAATGTAGATCAAATCATTACTTTTATGACTTAACTGATAACTATGTACCAAAAAAACTAACAAAAACACTATTGGGACCGGCTCAATAGTCTGTACAAATGTACAGATTGAGCTGACACCCAATCAGAACCATTTAATATGTATGTGTGGGGTCCACAAACACATAAGAAGTGGTTGTGATTGGGTGCCAGCTCAATCTGTACATTTGTACAGACTATTAGGCCGGTCCCAATAGTGTTTTTGAAAAACTAAAGCTTTAGCATTGATACTCACTTAATATTAATTGGTGCTGTTAAAGGAGTTCCTCAAAATATTTGGGGATGGACAAGTTAAATGGGTTTTTAGCCCAAAATCCCCAATCCAAATTATTACTCATTTTTACTAACGGGGTGGTATTAGGGGGGCAAACTAACCTAACACCAACTTTCTCTCTTCACCCCGCAAAAATTAAATAGTACATCCCACCTCTACCAACATCACCATCATCTTTATCTTCACCACTCTTCCATGGTCGTCCACTTCTTTTTCTTCTTTCTTTTTCTTTCTTTTTTCTCTTTCTTTCTCCACCGCCGGCCACCATTACCACCGTCGCCAGCCACCCTTAAAAAAATCCAGATCTCAAAAAAAATTCAGATCTGGGTAAAGGTGAGAGATGTTGTAAAATTTTCCAAAATAGCTTTGGGTGGGTTTGTAGCTTTAAATCTTCTTTGGTTTAGTCCCACATTGCTTGGGAGACTTGGAATGTTGAGGTTTATAAGTGACTACACTTATTAGAGTTTATCTTTTAAGTGTTGGGTCCTCATTGGAATTGATAAGGTGGTGCAAAGCACCACCGCACACGCGCACGCGCACGCGCACGTGCGTGTGCGAAAGGGCGATTGGGCGTTTAGGGCGCATTGGGCGCTTTTGTGGCGCACTTTGCACTTCGCACGTGCGCATCGTCGCTAGGAGCTATTGGAGCCTTAATCTTTTCCAAAAATGAGATGGTGTCACTGTAGTATCGATACCAATAAGGTTGGTATCGATACAAGCCAACAGATGAGGCTAGTATCGATACTGACTAAGTCAGTATCGATACCTGCTGAAGGGGTGCGACTGGTAGTGTCCAGTTCACGCCTGTATCGATACCCATTCAGTGGGTATCGATACCAAGGTGATCTGGAGTCGTTTTTGAATGAGTATCGATACCCATTCAGTGGGTATCGATACCCCCTCGCACCAGTTCAGAAAAGTCACCATTTTCACTCCGAAATGGTGCCTCCAAGGCTATAAATACATGGTTTCTTGGCCATTCTCAATACACTTCGAAATCCTAAGAAAACCAAAGCATAGTTAGAGTATTTTGGCATTATCAGAGATCAAAAAGATTGTTCTTGAGTTGTGATCGAATCTTGCACATTCGAACTCACAAATCCTACGGTTAGACTCCATTGTATCCTGAAAACATATTTCGTATACCCTGGTGCAATTATAGGGGTGAAATATTGTTTGAAAGATAGCGTTTACGTGCCTTGGAGTTCTTGAATCGTTCTAGTTTTCTTTACTGTCCCTACAATTTTTCCAACAATTTTCAAACAATATTTTCACAAATGGAGGGAACAGTGTCACAATCCATTCAAGTGATGAACCAAGACTTCACAAGGCTTGAAAGGTTCGATGGAGAAGACTTTACTAGGTGGCAAGAGAAGATGATGTTCTTCTTAACAACATTGAAGCTGTCTTACATTCTGGGCGAGAATCTTCAACCTATTCCTGACGAAACACCGGAAGATTCAACTGAACTAAAGATGGAGAGAATGAAAAGGAAAGAAGAAGAATTCTTATGCCGTGGACACATTCTCAATGCACTTTCCAGCACCATCTATACGGCCCATCGACATATCCAAACTGCTAAAGAGTTGTGGACTACCTTACAAGAGAAATACCGCATCGAAGAGGTTAGTAATCAGAAATTCTTGATCGGTAATTTCATGAGTTTTAAGATGACTGACGATAAGTCTATACTTGCGCAAGCGCATAGTTTTCTTAATATCGTCAGTGATCTTAAAGTGGCAGAAATTATTCTCCCTGTAGAGTTCTTGGTTGGAGTCATCATTGCATGTCTTCCAAAGTCATGGAATGGCTACAAGAAGAAACTCAAACATGATGAGAAGAAGTATACTATTGAATCCTTGCTGTATCACCTTCGTATAGAAGAGGATTCACGGAAACGTGAAGAAAAATCTGAGGATCTTTCTAAGGCAAACATGGTTGAGGATAACAAATCCAAGCATACCAATCTGAAGCCAAAGAATGACAGCAAGTTCAAGAACAAAAACAAGAATAAAAAGAATAAGGGAGATTGCTACTTTTGTGGCAAACCCGGTCATTTTGCGAAGGATTGTCGCATCAAGAAGAAAAACTTGAAGAATCAAGCAAACATGACCGAAGAAGGGAATTTCATTGCAACGGTGTCAGAAGCACATAGTGTAAGCAACGACTCTGGTTGGTGGTTGGATACAGGAGCAACCATCCACATATGTAAGGATCGAAAGTTGTACAAAACTTACGATCAAATCAGTGATGGACGTGAAGTAAAAATGGCAAACGATGTCCGCACTAAGGTCGTTGGTACTGGCTCCGTGGATCTCAAGTTTACGTCAGGGAAGACTCTTACTTTAATGGATGTTCTTCATGTTCCAGATATGACTAAGAACTTAGTCTCTGGTGATCTCCTTAATAAGAGAGGTTTCAAACTTGTGTATGAATCGGATAAGCTAGTCTTATCCAAGAATGGAGTTTTCGTGGGAAAGGGTTATTCTTGTAATGGGATGATTCAATTTAACTTAATCAATAAAGTTACTTCTGCTTATATTGTTGAGTCTCTTCCTTTGTGGCATGGTAGACTAGGACATGTGAACTATGGTTCTATAAAGAACATGTCTAACTTAGGATTAATTCCTAAATGTGTTTCCGATAATATTAGCAAATGTATAGCATGTGCACAATCTAAAATCCATAGACCTTCGTTTAAATCTGTTGAGAGATCTTCTGAACTTCTTGATTTAATACATACAGATGTATGTGACTTAAAGGAAACTTTAAGTCGTGGGGGTAACAAATACTTTGTTACATTCATCGATGATTTTTCTAGATATGCTTATGTATATCTTATAAAATCGAAAGATGAGGCTTTTGGAAAGTTCTTAATTTTCAAAGCAGAAGTTGAAAATCAACATAACAAGAAGATTAAAGCAGTAAGATCAGATAGGGGAGGAGAATATGATTCTACTGAAATCACTAAGTTCTGTGAAAATAATGGGATTATCCATCAGTTCACAGCACCCTATACACCTCAACAGAATGGGATTGCTGAACGCAAGAATAGAAGTTTGGTTAACATGTGTAATGCTATGTTGTTAAGTTCGGACCTTCCATTGAATTTATGGGGAGAAGCTATATTATCTGCATGTTACATTCTGAATAGAATTCCTAGAAAGAATTCTAATATTACTTCTTATGAGTTGTGGTTTAATCGGAAACCAAACTTGAGTCGTCTCAAAGTGTGGGGGTGTCTTGCTTATGTAAGAAAAACAGACCCAAAGAGACCTAAACTAGGTGACCGAACAGACAAATGTGTGTTTATAGGTTATTCTAGTAATAGTGTTTGTTATAGATTTCTAAATCTAGAATCGAACACTATTATAGAATCTGTGGATGTAGAATTTTTTGAGAACCTAACTAGAACTAATTCTAAACCTAAAAATTTAGAACAATTAGAGATCCACACAGACCAACCTCAAATTGGAAATGAACCTTTAAATATACATGTACCTGAACCGGTTCACGAACCAGTTCAAGAGGTTGAACCTAGAAGAAGTAAGAGGCAAAGGATAGATAAATCCTTTGGACCAGAATTTCTTATCTACCTTGTAGAAGGAGATAGAAATATGGTGAAAGAACATACAGAATATATTCTGAATGTTGAAGATGAACCATCTACATTCAATGAAGCCATGAGTTCCCGTGATGCTCTTTTCTGGAAAGAAGCAATCGACGATGAAATGAATTCCATCATGTACAACCAGACTTGGGTTCTTTCTGATCTTCCTCCAGGAGCAAAACCCATAGGTTGTAAGTGGATATTCAAGAAGAAGCTGAATGCAGATGGCTCTATTAACAAGTTCAAAGCAAGACTTGTAGCAAAAGGATTTACTCAAAGAAAAGGTATTGACTACTTTGACACATATGCACCTGTAGCTCGGATTTCATCTATTAGAGTTTTAATTTCTCTTGCATCGATCCATAACTTGGTTATCCATCAAATGGATGTAAAAACAGCCTTCCTAAATGGAGATTTGGAAGAAGAAATATATATGGAACAACCTGAAGGCTTTGTCCTTGCAGGGCAAGAACGTAAGGTGTGCAAATTAGTTAAGTCACTTTATGGCTTAAAGCAAGCACCTATGCAATGGCATGAGAAATTTGACAAGATAGTGTTATCTGCCGGTTTTAAAGTTAATGATGCTGACAAATGTATTTACTATAAAACTGATGATGATGCATGTGTATTTATATGTTTATATGTAGATGATATGCTTATCTTTGGGACTAATCTATTTTGTGTAGAGGAAACTAAAAAGTTTCTAGCTTCTAGTTTTGACATGAAAGACTTGGGAGAGGCTGATGTGATCCTAGGAATTAAAATTCTTAGAAGAAAGAATGGCTATGTTTTGACTCAAAATCACTACATAGAAAAGATACTTAACAAGTATAAGTATTGGGAAGATAAACCCGTATCTACTCCAGTAGACCCAAATGTCAAATTAGAAAAGAACACTGGGAGGTGTTTTGATCAGCTTAAATATGCTAGTGTTGTTGGGAGTCTTATGTATGCTATGCATTGCACAAGACCAGACATAGCATATGCTGTGGGATTGTTGTGTCGTTTCACAAGTAATCCAGGGAGAGAACACTGGAATGCTATCTCTAGAGTTCTCAGATATCTAAAAGGTACTATAAACTATGGTTTATATTACCAAGGTTATCCCGCTGTATTAGAAGGATATAGCGATGCAAGTTGGAACAATATTGAGTCCAAATCTAAATCCACAACAGGATGGATTTTCACTTTAGGTGGAGCTGCTGTATCTTGGGGATCCAAGAAACAGACTTGCATTTCTGACTCAACTATGTTAGCAGAAATGATAGCTTTGGCTGATGCTTGCAAAGAAGCAGAATGGTTAAGGAACCTTCTAGTGGATATACCACTTTGGAAGAAGCCTACTCCAGCAATCATGCTTAACTGTGATAGCCAAGCAACTTTGTATAGGGTGGCCAGCAAGACTTACAGTGGTAAGTCAAGACATATAAGTCTAAGACACCAATATCTAAGGCAATTACTCAAGAATGGAGTAATTACGGTTGACTACGTGGAGTCAAACAAGAACCTAGCGGATCCATTAACAAAAGGTTTGTCTAGAGAGATGATCTCTAAGACTTCTAAGGGAATGGGACTTGTGTCTACAGAATTAAATCAATTACCTTTGATGGGAACCCAACCTATGTCTTGAAAAAGTCAAGGTTCAATGGGTACAAACAAGTCAATGAGTGATTATGGAAAACACTAAGAATTATAACTTTCCCATTCTAAAATTCTAGTGTTGGTTCCTGTATGATAGAGGATGGATACATATCCTTAATAAGTCCAAATCTTAAGTAGTGACTCACAGGATCACTTCATGTGGACTTACCTATATAAGTGAAGAAATCAGGCCGTTTCTATGAGAATTAGACACTCTCTAAAGCACTTATGAAATCAGGATATATGCGCATGGCCATTAATGTGCAGGGTAATAAGAACACTCTACTAATGAAACAAGTATGTGCGACAATTCCGGCTTATCCTTAAGAGCCCTTGGTTCAAGATCCGTTCACCATAGCGCTTGGATAAAGCTTTGAATAGTTTGCACTAAGTGAAAGTTCAAGTCCTGAAGACACTTATCATTTATGTACGAGTTTCGCGATAATGCCAAAGTTTGATCTCTTCAGTTTCTCTATCGTTGTAAGAACTACGTAGGCTTGATCCCATTTGGGTACGTAGGTAATCACTTTATGTGATGCAGCTACTCCTTATATATATTATATATTATTTTCAAAACATATATCTATTTTGAAAATGGTGGGGGATTGTTGTAAAATTTTCCAAAATAGCTTTGGGTGGGTTTGTAGCTTTAACTCTTCTTTGGTTTAGTCCCACATTGCTTGGGAGACTTGGAATGTTGAGGTTTATAAGTGACTACACTTATTAGAGTTTATCTTTTAAGTGTTGGGTCCTCATTGGAATTGATAAGGTGGTGCAAAGCACCACCGCACACGCGCACGCACACGCGCACGTGCGTGTGCGAAAGGGCGATTGGGCGTTTAGGGCGTATTGGGCGCTTTTGTGGCGCACTTTGCACTTCGCACGTGCGCATCGTCGCTAGGAGCTATTGGAGCCTTAATCTTTTCCAAAAATGAGATGGTGTCACTGTAGTATCGATACCAATAAGGTTGGTATCGATACCAGCCAAAAGGAAGCCAACAGATGAGGCTAGTATCGATACTGACTAAGTCAGTATCGATACCTGCTGAAGGGGTGCGACTGGTAGTATCCAGTTCACGCCTGTATCGATACCCATTCAGTGGGTATCGATACCAAGGTGATCTGAAGTCGTTTTTTGAATGAGTATCGATACCCATTCAGTGGGTATCGATACCCCCTCGCACCAGTTCAGAAAAGTCACCATTTTCACTCCGAAATGGTGCTTCCAAGGCTATAAATACTTAGTTTGTTGGCCATTCTGAACACACTTCGAAATCCTAAGTAAACCAAAGCATAGTTAGAGTTTTTTTGGCATTTTCAGAGATCAAAAAAAAGATTGTTCTTGAGTTGTGATCGAATCTTGCACATTCGAACTCACAAATCCTACGGTTAGACTCCATTGTATCCTAAAAACATATTTAGTATACCCTGGTGCAATTATAGGGGTGAAATATTGTTTGAAAGACAGCGTTTACGTGCCTTGGAGTTCTTGAATCGTTCAAGTTTTCTTTACTGTTCCTACTATATTTCCAACAAGAGAGAGGGAGAGGGAAGGAGAAAGAGGCCAGAAAGGGGGTAGAGAGAAAGAGGAGGAGGAAGAAGACGAGGAAGAATTGTATTTCAATTAGTTATTAGTAGTTTAATCTTAATTTTCTACAAGTGTTAACATTTCTAGTATCAGAGTTGTTCCTGGCACCATGACGTCGTCACCACCGGCTCCTAGATTTGAGAAGTTACCTAGCACTTCAACTGTAGAATTGACACTAAGGTCTAATGAAAGGCAAGGAAAAGAGATCGATTTGAATACTCGTGTGGCACAACTTACTGAAGTTATTCTATCTATTCAAGCTAGTTTCCATCACTTATTTCACCCCCCTCCACCACCAAATTCTCCACAATATCCACCACCACAACCAATTCCCAGTGTTAATCAACCTAATTTTTCTGGTTTCCAAAGTCGTCAGATTCGACTTGATTTCCCAACTTGTGACGGAATTGATCCTAAGGGATGGGTGTTTAGGGCTGAACAATTTAAGGTCCTTAATGGCATCTCTGATGAACATATGGTTCAGTTGGCATCGACTCACTTGTTTGGTGATGTTATTCCCTAGTTCCAATGGTAGTGGAGCATGTAATAAAAAAGAAGAAGAAAGAAGTGGTCGGCGGTGGCTGGAGTAGGAGGTGGCTAGCGGATGTGGCAGGTGGTGGATTTGTTGGGGTGTTCTTTTAGGGTTGGTGTTTTCTTGGGGTTGGGTATAAAAATATCAACCCATTTTTAGATGACCATCCCTAAAACTAAATCCATCATCCCAAACAATTTATGTAATACCCTGAATTTTTAAGTTCAAATTCGCCTTAGGTCTAACCCAAAAACTAGTATTATGAATTTATCTTAAATTGAATTATCTTTTGTGTAGTAATCTTTTCCAATAAGATCTATATATACATATTTATGTATGGGTTAGATGGGCTAACCCAATAATATAAGTAATGGACTTGGCAATGAAACTATGGGTTAAATGGGCTAAGCCCATCTTTACTTTTTTTGGGCTAAGACAACTCAACATTTTATAGGTTATTATTTATATATTTTCGTATATATGTTTATTAGTATACTTTAAACTCATTTTTAGATATCTTATGGTCCAAATTGGCTTTGGGCTATTTCGGGTGAAGTTGTAGTTCTTTGAATCTAGTTTTCAGAATGGTATGGTGGGTCATATTCGGACTTATGGTCTAGGAGTTAGGGTCATATTAGTATAATATATACATATGGATAATTTATTAAGGAATAATGTTTATTCACTCAAAACTTTTGATTTAATCTACAAGATCATTTTGATTGGTACATGTCTTCAAACCATTAAACTAGGGACATAAGTCACATCAAAGTTTTAGTACACAAAAATTTATCTAGTATTTACTATTTTTATTAAATATTTGACTAAGAATCATAATAATAAAGATTTTTCTAACATCCACCTCCATTACCACTAGATAGTGGTAGATATACTACAATCACTACCACCACTAAGTATAATAGTTAGTCTACCCCCACTAAGTGGTGGCTAGTCCACCATTGTAGTGGCTAATCCACCACCATTAATTTTATTTTTATCCACCACCTTATGATTCTATTTTCACCTATATAAAGAGGTAGTTTGTGAAGACAATAAAGGGGGGAGGGAGATAAGAAAGAAGAGAGAAATAGAAAGAGAGAAATAGGAAGAGAGTTTTCAATTAGAAATAAATATTTTCAACATTATAAAGAGAGTTTTTATACTTATTTTGGAAGCAAATCAAAGGAGGAGCTACTAATTCTCCTTGGAATAACTCTAAGGAGGAAGAAAAGAGAGAAGAAGAAATTAGTCATTGCTCAAGATTGGACCGTTGGATGGTCCTAAAATTGAGTATAATGTAGATAAGATAATAAAGTATACTTGGTTAAAATATCAGCTTATTTTGAGGAGTTTAAGTACTCCAATCACAATAAAAATCGTCATCTTTATTAGAGGAACAAAAATAGCAAGTTTGAAATCAGAAATTCATTACTCTCAAACCTACCGTTGGATCTGTCTAATATTTTTACACAATTATTATGGGATATATTAAATACTACTGTAAAATTTTCAGGTCAATTGGATGAAGGGAATACCTTGATCCATCATAAAAATCCTGCTGGAGTTGCTACTTTAAATTATAAGTAGTTAGTTAATTGAAGGGTGTGGACCAAAGATCTACCGTTGGATTGGTAAATATTCTATATATTTATTTGTTAATATATACATATATATATCATAGAAAAGGTAAAGGGTTACCAATACTATTTTTAGATTTATGATTCGTCTTGGTTAAATTCTATTTCGTTTAGACAAGTCCTTACATTAGTAGAATTTCTGGTATATGTTTGATAATTTAGTTACTTCTCTTTGATCGTAGATC
>MVGT01004286.1:124961-137289 GCA_002174775.1 Macleaya cordata | reverse complement strand
ATATATATATATATATATATGTATGTAAACTGGTTTTCTTTTATATTGAGTTAACACACGAATTTTAAATCTTTAATTCGGGATTTATCCGTGATTCAGAATTTGGGGTGTTACAATTTAGACAATCTAGTCCATCCCCCCATCTTGTCCATCCCCCAAATATTTTTGACGAACTCCTTTAACATCACTCATATTAATATGCCTGTGATTTGTTGATTTTCAAAGATACTTTGAACTTTTTCACACCAAATGTCCAAAACGTTGCTGCTAGAATGAAATTATTTATTTTCTTCTAGGCTAATAAAATTATGGGCATCTAACTCAAAACCAATAGATTGGGGGGCGAAGACGTCGTAGAAAGGCAAAGGCATTGAGATACAGGATAATAAGGGTGAAGATGATGGATCAGGAGCTAAGGATGTGGATGTAGAATCTAATCCGAAAATCCAGGAGGATCCTAAGCATGGAGGTGATTTGACGGATGTCCCAGTGCAAATGGTTATTGATATGGTTGCTGAGAAAAATGATTCTGACTTACCATTGAAACTGTTTACTAGTTCGAACTCCAGTAGACCAACTACTGTCAAGCATAACAATGGAGAGGACTCGAATTCGAAGGATAGTGTGGATGAAGTTAATATCAATATGGAACATGATGATAAGATGATTAGCTCTGCCCTATCTAAGCTATCTCCTGCTGCTCAGCTAGAGTTAGCTAAGAAGAAAGGCCCTCTTGGGGAGCCACGTAAAAGCCTCACTTCGGCCGATATGAATGTAAAGGAAGAAGCGATCATTGCTGAGAAAGAAAAGTTAAGGAAAAAAGCACACAAGGGTGAGAAACAAAAGAATCCTGCAAAAGCTAAGAAAAAATAGGGAGGGGTCACTCCTACATTGCAAAAATAGTTTTAATGTAGGTGATGTTTTGGAATATTCAGGGTCTTCCCCGAATCAAAGCAAGAAGAAAATTGAGAAAGTTAGTTAAGAAATATGAGCCGCAGATTTTTTGGATTATTGAACCCAAGGTTAGGTTCTCTAGTTCTTTTTGTCAAAAGCTAAGATTACAATTGCATTAACTCTAGTGGGTTGATTGAGAGCAGTTCGACTGGGTGTACCTATTCATGGTGTAATAATCAAATTGGGTCTAGACAAATTTTAGGCAAGCTTAACAAGGCTTTTTTCAATGACAAGTGGCTGGAGGCTTATCGCAATAGGTCCTACCGCACGCTTCCTAGGGTGAGATCAGATCAATCTCCTCTGTAGGGATGTACGGTCTTCATTCCTTGGCCTAGCAAAGCTCATTTCTGGTTTTAAGCAATATGGTGCTCGCATTCGGGTTTTTTAGAGATGGTGGAGGAATTATGGCAGGAGACCATCTAGGGGAACCCTACCCTTGTTTTTTCTCAAAAGCTTAAAGGTCTTTAGGAAAGGTTGAAAGTGTGGAATAGAGAGGTGTTTAGAAATATGGAGAAGAGAATGAGTCAAATGCAAGCTGAGTTAGAATAAGTAATGAGAGATTCTGATGAAGACCCTCATGACATCACCAAGCTCTCTTGACTGGCCATAACCCAACGCAACTTCAACTTAGTTGAAGACCAATATGATACGTTCATGCAACAAAAGTTGAGAGTTAAATAGAGGATGGAGGAAGCTAGCAACTCCAAGTTCTTCCATTTTATGTTGAAAGTGAGACAGACCAGAAATCAGATTCTTGAGGTGGTGGATAAAGGAAGAAGTCATATAATGAATCAGCAGGAAATTGCTAGTACTTTTGTTGCTCACTTTGAGAATAAGTTCAAAAAGTAGCCGGTGGAGATTAGTGAAGACCTTATGAGCTTGATCCCTAGGTGTATTTCTGATCTGGAGAATGGAAGCCTGCAAGCTCTACCTTTAGAGAAGGAAGTTCACCAAACCATTATGGAAATGAATCTTGAGAGCTCTCCAGTCCCGGATGGCTTCTCAGCTGATTTTACCAAAAAACGTGGCATATCATGAGTCATAACTGAGTAAGAGCTATTCAGTTCTACTTCAAAAATGGTAAGATGCCCAAAGGTATCAACTCTACTTTCATTGCTTTAATCCTTAAATGTAAGGATGTTAAACGCCTTAAATATTTTAGACCTATATGCCTTAGTAATGTAATCTATAAGATTGTTACTAAAATTGTTACTAATAGGCTGAAAGTTCTTATACCTAACATCATTTCGGAGGAGCAGGAGGCTTTTCTTGCAGGAAGACACATCCAACACAAAATTATCATAGCTTTGGAAGTTATGAATGAGCTATCGGTTAAAAGGAGGGGGGTAATTTCGGCCTTAAGGTGGATATTACACAAGCATGTGATTCTTTGAGTTGGGAGTTCTTGTTTAATATCTTGCAAAGATTTAGGTTTGTTGCTACTTGGTGTGATTGGTTGAAGGATATTATCAGCAGTGCTTAGATGTCTGTTCTTATTAATGGTAGCCCTGAGGGCTTCTTTAAAGTGGAGAGGGGTCTTAGACAAGGGGACCCCCTGTCTCCCTATCTGTTTGTATTAACGGAAGAAGTTCTCAGCAAAGCTCTCAAGGAAGCTCAAAGCAATGGCAGTATTCAGCCCATGGTAGTGATTAAAGGTCATCCAAGTCCCTCCCACCTGCTTTTGTGGATGATATTTTTCTGTTTTACAGTGGCAATGTTAGAAGTTTAAGGAAGCTTAAAGAAATTTTACTGTCGTATCAGGTGGCTTCTGGTCAGATTGTTAGTACGGACAAAAGCAAAGTGTTTTTGGGTGGTTTTCAAATGCTCGAAGAAAGTCTACAATGAATCTGTTTGGTATCAATGAAGGGCACCTTCCGGATTCTTACCTTGGTGTTCCGACTTTTCAAGGGATAGTTAAGAAAAGTCATATTTGGCCTGTGGTGGAAAAGATCCTGTCTAAAGTTGTTGGCTGGAAGGGTGCTCTATTGTCCTTCTAGTCGAGAGTTATTCTCAAAAAATCTGTACTTAGTAGTTTCACTATCTACAAGATGACGGTGTATAAATGGCCAGTGGAAGTGATTAAAAAGTGTGAAGCACATCTAAGGAACTTCTTGTGGTCGAGTGACCCTCACAAGGTAAAGAAGATCATAGTTTTTTGGGATAAAGTTTGTCTCCATAAATAGGAAGTTAGGTTGGGAACTAGAAGACTTGGTTATGTGAACAGAGCATTCTTAATGAAGATTCCATGAAAAATTCTAAATTCTTCAGATCAATGGGCGAAGTTCTTACTGGCAAAGTTCACAAAACCTTGTGGAAGATGGGTTAATTTTTACAAAAAGTCATTAGTTTGGGCTGGTTTAAAATGGGTTATTGAAGATGTTGAAACCAATTATAGATGGATAGTTAGTGACTGTGAAAATATCTCGGTGTGGTATGATCCCTGGTGTCATGAAAAACCTTTGATGGAGCTGCTTAATCTGGATGGGGAGGTCAGAACTCTTCGAGCTAAGGTTAAAGACCTAATCATCAATAGTGAGTGGTGTATTCCTTTTCAAATTCAGGAGGTTTTAAGGCAAACAGGTATTTAGTCTCTTGAAAAGCCATCCCTAGAGGTTCATTGGAGGGTTTGGGTGCCGAATCCTTAGGGTAAATTTTTTGTGGCATTTGCTCATGAGACCATAAAAGAAAAAGGAACGGTGATCCATTGGGCTGGTTGGGTTTGGAGGTCTTATGTCCACCCCAACTTAGCAACTCGTGCCTAGAAGATTCTAAGTGATTGTTGTTCAATTGATGTTATGGTGCAAAAAAGAGGTATCAAGCTGGCCTCTCAGTGTCACCTTTGTGGGTGTAATATCGAGAACATTGAGGATAGAGAAGAGTTCATAGGAGATATCTCGGCTGATTTTTAGAAACTGTGATGTGGGGGGAGACCAAGTAGAGGTTTTCAAGTGAGAGAGGTGGTTTGGACCCCTCCTGATCAAGATCAAGTTTTGATATGCTGTGATGGTGCTTCCCTAAGGAATTCGAGTCGCGCGGGGATTAGGATTTCAAGGAGGAACAATAGAGAAAAGTTTATTGGAGGTATCTCGGTTGGATTGGGTGTTTGCTCCTCTTACACTGTAGAGATTACGACGATTATGATTGGCCTTGAATGGGCTGCTGCCAGGGGATGAAAAAATGTTTGGGTGGTGGGTGATTCAAAGGCAGTGATTCATGCTTTTTCTACTGACCGGGTGCCATGGTTCAGATAGATGGATTAAGTTTAAGGGTATCAATTTAAGTGTTAAGTTCTCGCATATATTTCGATTGCATATTGCTTTGCTAAGTTGGGTGCGAGATTGGAGGCAGGTGAGAAAGTTTTATACCATTCTAGACCTCCTTTTCTCTCTCGGCTTGAAGCCCTAGTGGCAAATACTACAGGTTTAGGTAGTTGGTGGTTTCCCCTTACCCTGCCTTGGGTTTCTCCTTCCCCTCCTGTCTCTGTATCTTTTTGGTTCTTGTTTTTTCTTTTGATTTGTGGGTCAGGGAGGCTTTTTCCTTTGTTCCCTTTTGTTTAGTTCTCTGGTTAATAAAGTTTCTTTTTATAGCTGGGCAAAAAAAATGGATTATAAGTATAGAGACATAAGATCTTATGTATTCGATTGCAATGTTTAATTTCATCTTTTTATGTAAAACTATTTTCAACACGCCTACTTACGTGTGTGCTTATTTTGAGCATATCACGTATTGCTTGCATAGGCCCCAAAGCCATGCATGCTCCACATCACCCAAAAGAATACCACGTATTAGTAGGGGTGGGACTTGGGTTGGGTCAACCCGATCAATTCGAACCCGACCAGGTATTTGGGCAAGCGTGGGCAAAGGTTGTTGGGCATTTGGGCAACTATGCGCATTATTTTACCAACTAAAGTTGAATTTGGACAAACGTGGACAAAAATAATTGTCAACCCGCCCAACCCGAAAAACTTATATATATATGAATAAATATATAAAGATTTTAATTAATTTCTAACATGTGAAAAATATTTTGAAAGATAGAAATAGATAAATATATTGAATTACCAATATAGAGTGGAGGTATTAAGACAAAAAAAAATAAAAAATTCTCCGTGTCTCATTTTATATAAAGTCAAAAAGATTTTTGTCACTTAATAAATAAAACTAAAATTTTAAAATCATCTTTAATTTATTTATCACGTGAGCAGATCAATTGTTAACTTGTTTATCTTTTGAAACTATGAAGGATATTTTATTTAATTAAATTTGTTATCTATTTATTATTAGTTTTTATATTAATAAGCTCATCTAATCACCTAAATTTATTGGAACTTAGGCAACCTGAAGAACCCGAGAAACTTACACGAGCCATGCATGGGTAGAGACTCCTTCTGAGTTTTGTGGGTTCTATGAGCATTTTGGGTACATGGAGGTATAGTGTGGGCGTAGCATGTCCAAAGCCTCTAACCCGCCCAACTCGTCCGAGTCCCACCCCTACGTATTAGGCTCAAAATAGCACCACATGTGAGCGGGCATGTAGAGAATAATCTCCACGCTAGCAGTTAGCTAGGGAGAGTATTATAGAAAGTTAGTCTACCCCAAAATCTGTATAAATAAAATATTGACGAAGCTCCACATCTTAGCTTGAGCTTCTAAAGGAACATTGTTCAACCGTTCCAAAGCACTCGATTCCTTTTAATTTTCGGGTTACTAATGGGATTTTTAGAAAGAAAAAAATAAATAAATAACGGGCCCAAGCTAAACTTCCACCCAAGCCACCAATCGATTATTAAATGTATCCTAAAAACTGATCATACTAATTAATATACCATTTGCATAGCTAATCTTTTTTTCTTTTCCAAATAAGGGGTGCGCCAGGTCCTTGCAGGAGTACAACAAATGGTCGACGCTTGAGATCCCCATTAGCAAACCACTGTGGTGGGACCTCCCCAAGAAAAAAATTAATTAATTTAATATCATGTGGGACAATGTCCCAGGTATTATTTGCATAGCTAATTCCAAATACTGATTGGATTTACTGTTTGCGTACTGATTGAGCTAAACTTAAGAAATAAAAATTGATTTGGTGGAAAGCTAAATCCAAACCGGAATTGGGGTTAAATCCCAATTCCTTGTTAGTAATTAGGATCATCTTTTTGCACCACTAAGGGTCTTACTTTTGAGTTAGCTCTTAATTTACCTCGAGATGCTATTTCTTATTTCTTTTACTTGTAAATCTCGATCTATACAATTTTTTATTTATTTTTTAATATTTTTAACGGGCAAAAAAAAAAAAAAACAAAATTTGTTAGGGTTTTTTGCATGGGTTAAAAAAGTTATTAGGTTGGTGAGGAGATTCAACCACTGTTGTTAGTTGTTAGCCAACAATATTATTAGTATTCCATTGGAAAGGTTTGTTTATATACAATATAGATAATTTCTTTACCTTAAAAAAAATACTGGTGGGAAATACAATTCCTTCCTAAAATGATTGAGAATTCAATAATGACCTCCGATTCTGTACTGCCAGGTGTGGAATTTTCGCAGCTCACAGCTGAATCAAATGGTTACATGCACTCATGTAGATGATCCGACCGATCATATTCTGTGGGTTGATGAAGCTGGCATGCATGCATGCATGAGATCAGATATACCGATGTTTTTGTGGGACCAGAAGATGTGCCACGTGGCGAGTAGATGGAAACTCTGATCATTGGAGTGGTGATCGAATGATTTCGTAAGGCTTCCGTGAAACTGTCATCAGCCCTACTTAAATGGCTAGAAATTGAAATCGCCTCTACTAGTTCCCTTCACGTCCACAAATAAATAAAAATCTAATAAATTATAAATAAAAAAAATATGCACACCAGAAATATTAAAAATATCCATATTTTTAATGTAATATTAAAGGGTCTACCAATAGACCGACCCAAAGGTTCAACGAAAATTTTGGCGCATCGGTTGGACCGAGGTGAGATCACGGTTCGATTAAATAAATGATCCATTTCATATATGACTCAAGTATTACCATGGCAGTGTTGTGTAAACTTTTGTAATAATGATATATTCAAGGGTTGATTTCTATTGAGGATTTAGAAGGAGGTGATTTATTGATGTGATCATCAACGTGATGAAGAGAACATCATTATTAAAAATTAATTTTTTGTAGACACTATCGCCATGCATGGGTAACCCATGGATCATTTGATCCCTTTCCTTCTCTAATTTATTGTGCATGCGTATGTTATATGCAGGGATGTAACTAGTAAAGGCCTGGGGGCTTCAGCCAGGGTATAAAAAATAGTTAAAAAAAATTGAGATTTAAAGGGGATTTGATATCTTAGCCCACGGTAAAATTTTATAATGAACGACAAATAATGATATAATTTTTTATGAGCTTAGAATGTTTAGAAAGTTGTAATTAGGCTATTTGGGAAAGTCAAAAGTCATTTTTTGAAACTTCTAACTCAATCGAAAGTCTGGATTAAAAATTAAGAATGAGGAAATCATTATCCATATGGATAAGATTAGAAGTTTTAGAATGAATTATTTTTTTATAAAAAGATTACACCGGCTAAAACATTCCAACAAAAAAAGAATCAGCCTTTGTGGTCTACATGTAGGTCCTTCAAAACAAAATTAGGGTGGGGACATGGACAGGATATAAATTCCTCTACACAAACGGTATCAAAACCATGTCTAAATAAGCACGTCTTCTAATCCCGTTCAACAAAATTAGCAAGTTTTCCATAGATTCCCGGTTAGACCGGATTACGCTTAATACGATGACCAAACCTAGCTCTGTCTCTCTTTATATATATAGAGCTCATTTCTCGTTGTCTTCTCAATAATTTCTGAGCCATCACCATGGAAGAAACTCATCAAACACCTGATCATATAGTGATCCTACCGACTCCTGGAATAGGTCATCTCATCCCACTCTCTGAGTTAGCTAAGCAACTCGTTCTCCAACACAATTTTTCCATCACTTTCATCATCCCCTCCGATGGTTCCCCGTCGACAGCCATGAAATCCATCCTCGACGACCTCCCGGAAAGCATAAATTACACCTTTCTCTCTCCCGTTAACTACGATGATCAACCCAAAGACACAAAGATCGAAACGCTGATCTCACTCACTGTGACTCGGTCTTTATCTCATCTCCGTGAAGAATTCAAAATCATAACGGCTAATAAACGGGTCGTCGCCTTTGTCGTCGATCTCTTTGGAACCGACGCTTTCGATATCGCTAAAGAATTCGACGTGCCACCGTATATCTTCTTCCCCACAACTGCTATGTGTTTGAATTTGATCCTCAATCTGTCTGACCTCCATGACAGATATTCTGGTGAGTTCAGAGATCTACCCGAACCGCTTCAACTTCCGGGTTGTGTTCCGATTCCTGGTCCTGATGTGTTGGAACCGATTCAAGACAAGAAGAATGATGCTTACAAATGGTTTCTACACCACTCAAAAAGGTACAGATTGGCTGAGGGTATTTTGATAAATAGCTTCATGGATTTAGAACCGGGTGCTATAACGGAACTGGTAAAGGAGGAACCCGGAAAACCACCCGTTTACCCGGTTGGACCTCTCATACGAAGAAACTTCACTAACCGGGTTGATGGGTCTGGGTGTTTGAAGTGGTTGGACAATCAGCCACCTGGGTCTGTTCTATTCGTCTCCTTCGGAAGTGGTGGGACCCTTTCTTATGAGCAACTGATTGAATTGGCTTATGGGTTAGAAATGAGCGAGCAAAGATTTTTGTGGGTTGTAAAAAGCCCAAATACAACAGCCAATGCTTCATACTTTAGTCACACTAGTAAGGACCCGTTTGATTTTCTACCCGAAGGGTTCATGGATAGAACAAATGGGTCGGGTCTATTGGTACCCTCATGGGGTCCACAGAACCAAATCCTTAGCCATGGGTCCACGGGTGGATTCTTGAGCCATTGCGGATGGAATTCGACTCTCGAGAGCGTTGTATACGGTGTACCGATGATCACTTGGCCCCTTTTCGCCGAACAAAAAATGAATGCGATAATGTTGGTGGAGGAGGTGAGAGTTGCACTGCGGCCAAAAGCCAACGAAAACGGGTTGATCGGGCGAGGAGAGATCGCCCGGGTCGTTAAAAGCCTGATTCAAGGGAAAGAGGGGAAGAGCGTTGGAAATAAAATGAGGGAGCTTAAAGAAGCTGCTGCCACAGTTTTAAGTGAAGACGGGTCATCTACCAAGTCACTCTTTGAAATAGGTCAAAAGTGGAAAAACCGTAAGACCATTTGAGATGTAATTCATTGTGTTTCTTATCTTCAATTCGTCCTTGTTTCTTGTTTCTTTTCATTCTTCTCAGTTTGTTTTTGTATGTAAATTTTATAGTTGTGTTTTGTTCCCTTTGATTTGGATTTTCATTCAAAACTAAACTTTTGGATCTTTTAAGGATTTGGCATATGATAAATTAAAGTCTACATATTATTGGATGCATTACACCAAAAGTCTATAATAATTAAGAAGGAATTTACAATTAAAAATAGGGGAGAGCTACTGCATCTCAAAGGCTCTAATCATCCCAACTAGTTTGGGAATACTAGTGTGGCACTAAAAAGCATGGTGTCGACACCAACGGGTAGGGCCTACTCCGAAGTCTAATTTTTTGTGATAATGTTCTTTTCACCATATAATTCGTCCATATAAAAAATCAGCAGGTTTTAGAGCGTTCGGCAAACAGAAGTAGAAGTGCTTCAACTTCAAAAAAAAAAAAAGCAGAAGTGCTTCTGAAAAGTCAAAAGTAAGGAGAAGCTTGTATGGTAAACTGCTGAATTATAAGTTAATAAATCAATAAGTCAATATGGTAAACTGCAAGGCCAAAAGTCAAAATAAAAAATATTAAACTATTACATTTTATTTCTGGTATAATTTTTTATTAATATTATTATTATTATTATTATTATTATTATTATTATTATTATTATTATTAACGAAGATCACTAAAATAAACTTTGTTTTTTATAAGTAACCAAAAAATAAGTATCCCCAAGTTCACCAAGATCAGTTGAAACGAAGAGATCAGTACCCCCAAGGTCACCTATCATTAGAAAATTAAGCCAGTAAAAAAAAAAAACTTCAAATCACAACCCCAGAACATCAAGAATTGAAAAAGATAAGAGAGACCCAAGACTAAAAAGGAGCCAAAGAATCAAGAAATGGGAACTACAAAACACTTGATTAACTAATATTCTGTTTGGACAATAGATTTTTGTGGGGACTATAAACTTTAACACAAAATTTCTGGAATGTGAAATGGAACAAACCCACCCAATTAATAAGGTTTGAAATTTAGTTATTAAGGAGAAACCCAACAATCGATCAAAAAAAAGGAGAAACCCAACATAATTAAAGCAAACCTCAAGATTGAAAATCAAATTTTTATTTCTGAAATTCTTGAAAATCCAACAAGAACAAAATCAAGTATGTGGGTTTAAAGGTTGACCCTCTCTAGTATATGTGGGTGGTGAGATCAAGACAGAGAAGAAGATCGGCAGTAGAAGAAGGAAATGAAGATTAGATTCAGGGACTTTGTGATCACCGTCACCGTCATTGTCGCTGTCATCGTCGCCATCGACAACTTGGAGCAACTCAGATCTGCTCGTCTTCACATCGGAGCGTATGAGGAAAAAGATGAGTTTCAAATTTCTTTTGGGAAGAAAGATAAATGAGAAAAATAAAGAAGAAATAAAAAAAATAAAAAAACACGATAGGTTTATTAGTTGTTAGACGGTAATCAAGGAGAAGCTACTTCTTTAAGAAGCAAAAAAGCAAAAAACATTTGCTCCAAAATGAAGCAACTTTTTTACTTTTAGAAGTCACTTTGAAAAAGGGTAACCATATAGAGGGGAGGTTATTGCACCCCCTCTTAGAACGCCCCCTCTTGTGGGGCTCACATGCGACGCATCCAGGGGCTGATTTTTTTATTGGATGTTCTTCTCAATATGCATATCATCATATTAAAAAATCAGTTTGTTCTAAAATTTTTAACCCTCTCAAATTACTTCTTAAAAATTGATAACTATTTGACCCCTCAAATAGTTACCAAATAGTTACTAATTTTCAAATCGTTATTTCGACATTATGTTTATAAGGTCCCTATGAGGCTCACATGGCGAGGAACCAATAGCTGATTTTTGGTAAGAATGTTCTACTTATCATGTAGATCATTTTCACTAAAACCCATATCCTTCTAAAACTCCTATGCTCATACAAAATTGGGTAATTTTATTACTCGTCCAATTTTTTCAATCATTATTTTGATTAACTAAGAAATTTTAGAATGATATGATTTTTGAAAGACATCTTCTAATCCATCATCTTGCTCTATAGGTTTATCAAGATGATGTCTTCCCATCCTAGTCAGCAGATTTACAGATCTCTCCTATCTTTTAGCAAATCTTATTAAAGATTTTTTTTTTTTTTTACGATTAAAAAAATAAAATATTTAATTAATTAAATGCTACATTAGCAAAACAAATAAGTAAACTACATTTGCATTGGAAATGTCTTTTTTTTCTTCAACATAAATTATGGAGCTTTTTCTCCACATGTCTTGTGTTGGGGTTTATGCCCTAAAACAATTTAAATTGACAACATTGATAAATTATATTTATTAATTATATGCTGACAATAATATAAAAAGTATTATGTCTGACCTGTTCAGTGTATTTCTTATACACTAACACACTGACTTAGAGTCGCCACTCCGGTGATGGAGATACATCACCCTATAATATAGAAGTCTAGTGTGTTATAGTCTTATCAGATGAATTGTTCAGATTAATCACTGACTATGAACTATACAAGAATATGAGGAACCAGTAAATTAAATCTCTCTATGTATGAACACTTCATACAAATAATTTACTTACAACATCATCTTGTGAACAACCCTTAATCCATCATATGAATAAAGTAATAATTTAACTTTGCTGATTGCAAATGTCCTAAATCCTAAGAGCAGAGTATACCCTACAAGTTGGTTTCTATTCACTTTGATCTACCAAACAGTGAGGTCAGATAATGCAAATGTGATCCAATATTCTGGGTAGGTTGGGTGGTCGAAATCACTTAGTAGGATTACTTTGTGTCACTAAGGAATCCACACCAAATGATATTCCCTTGAGAGCCTAATTAAGAGTATTAATTATTCTAGACTGCGCAGTGATCCTATAAAATGTTTATTGGATTATTAGAATAATTATAATTGTCTGATATGGCAGGCAAGGACTAAGATGTAATTACCCAAAAGGTGCTGACATTAATAGTTAATGTTACCTTGGTGTATATTACGAATATCAGTTAAGTGGAGGGACTATTTGCGGGTATTAGT
>MVGT01004286.1:111963-124194 GCA_002174775.1 Macleaya cordata | reverse complement strand
AAAAGGTCTGTACACAAAGATTAGATTGGGATCCAAGAAAAAGAAAATAGTATTCTTGTTGTTCTTGACCAAAAGAAAGGGTTTTTAAATTTTTCAAGAAAGAAAATGATTAAAAGTGTGTTTTAATCGGTTTAACAAAAATTAGTAGTTCTTGTTTATTAATTTTATTTGATTCAAGAAAAGGTTTTAATAAAATAAAATTATAAAAATAGGCAAGGGGTCGTGGGTTAGTTTTAAGGTTTCTTTAGTTAAATTGTTTAATTAAAGAAAATTTTAATTAGATATTTTTAATTGGTTAAAGTGTTTAATTAATTAAAAGTAGTTTCTAATTAAAGGATTTATTAATTACACTAGATTTCATTACATGTAATGGTTCGACCATTACTGTTGGCTTTAGTGTTAAGGACTGTTTAGTTTAGAAATTAAGAAAAGTGTTTTCTTAAATATCTGTTTGGTTATAGGTTAAAGAATAACCCATTAGTAGTTAAGGGGTGACCAATTGACAATTAAGCGGTAACCCAGAATTGTTAAGGGGTAACCTGCTAATTGCTATGGGATACCCCATGAACTATTATGGGGTAACATGCTAATTACTATGAGGTAACCCAAAACTGTTAAGGGGTAACCCATGAACTGTTATGGGGTAACCCAGCACTGTTAAGGGGTAACCTGCTGACTGTTATGGGGTAACCCACGAACTGTTATGGGGTAACCCGTAACTGTTAAGGGGTAACCTGATGACTGTTATGGGGTAACCCACGAACTGTTATGGGGTAACCCATTGACTGTTAAGGGGAAATCCTGTAACTGTTAAGGGGAGACCCATTAGCAATTAAGTGCTGTTTGGTTTGACATACTAAGAAAAAAATGTTTTTTCTTAAGTGCTGTTTGGTTTGACATGTTAAGGAAAAAGTGTTTTTTCTTAAGAGTTGTTTGGCTAGGCATAATTAAGAAAAAGAGTTTTTTCCTAAGGAATGTTTGGATTGAGTTAAGATAAGTTATTTTGGGATAGGTTAGTGTATAAGGATTTGGGTTAGGAGGTGTTTGGATGTGGACAAAGTTGGGGACTGTTTGGTTGGTTCACTCCAACCAATAACCCTACCTAGTCGCCCAAGTACAGACCCGTTGGCCCGATCCGACAACCCGGTAACCTGACCAAAATTGCTGACCCGATAACCTAATATCCAAACTCGTTTACTCGGTCCGTGGACTCGCGGTCCAACCCGTGGGTCAGCTCGCAGGCCAGATCGACCTAACCCATTCAACTCGCACATCAACCCGACTAAACCAGATCGGATAACACATGGTTCAACCTGTGAGTTAGCCCGTGGTCCAACAAGGTTGTGGCATATATGGAGCGCACGTGTGTGCATGTGTGTGGTGCATCTATGCATCATATGTGTGTACGGTACACATGCTACATATATGTATGTGATGTTGTATAGTGGGAGCTGGTGCGTGTGCAGTCCACACGTGTGCACGAGTGTAGTACTTTGTTGTGCCACATACGTGTGTTGTGAACGTGTGTACTATGCAAGTATGATCCAGTGCTCCTCACAAAAGGTCATACCAATGTAGCTTAGCTAGGCAAAGTCAAATAGAACCAAACGGGGTGAACCGGATCAACCTGACCCAGATGGTTCAACACCAGTAAGGGTTGACCCAGTTAATCGCTGACCTAACCAGTTTGTCAATTGACCAAGGGTTTACAATTGATCAGAGTTGACTCGTACGACTTAGACCGAGTCAGATTAGTCAGGCGACTCTATCCGAGTTAGACTAGTCAGGCGACTGAACCTAAGTCAGACTAGTCAAGCAACTCAAATCGATCCGAACCAGACCGACCCAGACCCTGAAAAACTGTTTTTCAACTTTTGACTCCGGCTTGTTAGACCAGAGTCGGTACTTGCCCTTGCCGGTCCATTCTATGTCAGTGTACAATCTGTTTTTGGCAGATATTGAGGAAAAATAGTTTTTCTTCAGGGTTTTATTTTTAAAAAGTATTTTAAAAGGTTTATTTTACTGAAATGGATAATCCAAGCACCCAATTAATCCCTAGATGTGATGAATCGTGTACAAGCTCTATGTGATAGAATTTTATGGTTACGAATCTATTGATCAATCAATTAAATAATTGAGAACTCCTTATACGATATACATGTGATGTATATGGACTTAGTTGATACATGTGATGTATGCAACACTTTAATGCTCTGAATTATATACATGAGATGTATAATTACATACAATAGATATATGCATTAAATGTATAGTTTGTATGTATTAGTTTTTAGAAATATGTGTTGAATTATTAACATTAGATGTTTATTAATGTGTAATTTTATATTGTACATTATATGTATAGAAATATAATAGACTTTACACAAATGCACATTTTTTCTAAAACTCTAAAATATATCTCTCATTTTAATTAATTAAGTGGGAGAGGGATTGTGTTCATGGAAACACAATCCCACGACCCTCCACCATCGGTCCAAGAATAAGGCTAGGGGTCTAATGCCCATAGGAATAGTACATCCTAGCAGCTTATTGGCTTGGATTGCTTTAATAAGCACGGTATTCGGACTAGAGTGTAGAAAGAGATCTCCCATAGGAGACTGTTTCTATATCTTCTAGCATTCTGAACTGAGATGGTGGACCACACTTAACTAAATGATGAATAAAGAACGCTTCCCATAGGAACGAGGATTTGTCATTAATTTAGGGGTCAGAACAAAATCGGATGTCAAAACAACTTTGACATGAGATGTCAGGATAGGTTCTTTTGATGAAATGGGATTTCAACTGTTTTGGTATACATACAGATATCCCATAGGATTGATGTCTGTATACACAATCAGTTATCCGATATTTATAGTAATTAGAGGGAACTATTATAAATTAAAAAAAAATTTCAAACTTATGTTGTTTTAGTATTTCATGCTTAGTAGTTCAATAATTCTCACTTGTGACACATTCTAAATGTAAACTAAAAAATTTGACATAAATCATGTGGACTAGATGCGAATTAGATAACTATCATTAAATACAGTAAAGAGCTTCATGTACTTTAGACTGTGTATCCAGGATTTACTGAATCCTATTATTACTAGGAACTGATTGAAAAAATGTCATAAGTAGGTGAAAAGTTGTTGTTTAAGCGTTATAACACTAACATCGGTACTTTACATTTACTAGTGACATTATGGAAAAGGTTGGGGATCAGAATCGTTCTGTTTGACAGATAACGAAAGTTATATGAACACTATGAGGTGTAGGAACATCAATTAGTCAGCATATACCTGATATGCTGGGACATTGTAGTTCTTTAGAGCCTAACTAGATTTGTTTTCCAAGTAGATTCCTCTACACACTTTTCATGAAAAAGTAGAAAACATTCAAGTTATATTTCGGTGATCATAAAACTAGATAATCATCTTTGTGTATGTCTTTATGACATGAAACCAAAGAGGAAGTACCCAGTAATTCCTAAGGTTGATCCTATCGAGATGGTAAGTATAGGAAAAGTAATATGATGCCAAATAAAAAGTGTTTCTAAATACGGTAAAATAGGATACTCGTCAAGTAAGAGTCAATGATTATCATCGTGTACGGAATAAAATATGAAAACATGATTGACTGTATTATATCTTTACAAGAATAGGTATACGGTCCATCTGTTCTCATTGAGTTTTATTAAGAATGCATTAGATGACATTCCTAGTTGTACATTGATAATAATCCTTAGCTTTTCTTATTACACTTGGATGAATTATTTTTCTTGGAATTCGTTGAATAAATTGTTTCTTCAATTTTAGGAATGAGCGCAAGGTCAGAATTATCGGGTCATTCCCAGCGCCCCGACAATTCCAGGAGAGGATTAACATTGATCTTGCGGCTCTTCGGGAGCAGCCGCCACGACCCATGAGAAAGATTCAGGAACAGACACAATTAGACGTTTAGGGAGAGGAACAGAAACCAGAGATAATGGGCGCTTGCCATGTGAGTTAAAGATGGTAGTGTCCAAACTCACATTCGGGACTAGAGATGAAGGGGATCGATTATGCTTCTTCCAACGACGACCTGTGATTGGGCTAGGGGAAAAAATAGTAGTCTGACCGACAGGGAAGGTTTCATGAAACCCAGACGAAGAAGTATGCAATGACTTAGCAGGGTAGCAAGATATAAAACTTGGAAGGTCCATACCAAGGATATTGGCATGCATAGGCAGGGAGTAGCAGACATCAGGCATGGCATCATCTTCACATGTATCAGAAGAACCCTTCGTTGTCAGTTCAAGATTCAAAAAGGGAGAGGAATCCGGATGAGCAGCAGAGACTGAGGTTATGGCATCCTCATTTCCATAAATGTCAATTGCATCAATATCTCCTGGAGTCACATGATTTGAAGGAGGAGGCTTACCGTTGTTGCGCATCGGATCCAACTTCAACCCAGAATCGTTACCATCCTGGCCCGAGATGGCAGCATGCTGAAATAGTCCAGACGTAGTAGGAGGAGGATGACCATTATGGTTTTCTATCTTCTTCCCTTTGGGAGGGACAGATTTAATGGAGTCATCATATCGAGGTTGTAACTCACGAAATTGTTTTTGTTTATCATCAGGCCAAGATGTCGAAAAACTCCTTGTGTATTCCAGGTGTTCAGGACACCTCTTCATAATATGGCCTAGGCAACCACAAAAGTAGCAGAAACGTGGAAGGCGCTCGTATTTAATGTCAATACGACAGCTCAATGTATCTTCAAGATCAATCCACAGTAGGCGTTTTAATGGACGGTTAATATCGACAAGGACCTTGACCCGAGCATATTTACACCACTTCTTAACGTCGGTATCAGGAATAGGCCTGGCAACACCCAACTCATTAGCAACTCTTGTAACGGCAGATTTAGTCAGGTAGTTGATGGGTAAGCCATGAAGTTGAACCCACAGATCTGATATGGAGAAGTTGTAGGCAGCTGGTGGTTTGTTAGGTTCAACCCTTTCAATCACAAGAAGATCATCGCTGATACTCCAGGGGGAGTGGAGCAGAACATGGTTCAAATCTCGTGCATCGTCAAAACGAACCATAAAGGAGCCCTCGTGAAAAGCAGAAACATGCATTTCACCTTTAGGGTCCCAAACTTTGATGAGTACATCACACAAGGTGCCAGGGATGTAGGTACGATTGCTGTAGAGTTTAACAAGAAGACAAGAATTAAAGTCGGCCAGGTTGGCGCTTTCGCGTGATGACAAAGCAACTGCAGGGGCAGCAGATTTGGAGAACAGTTTAGTCATCTTAGCGATCAGGTCATCGAAGGAGGAATCCATGGTAGATATGGGGGAGAAGGAAGTAGGGTTAGCAAACAGGAGGGGGTGGACGGAGGAGGCGAGAAGGAGCAAACTCAGTCAATGGAGAAACGAACCATTAGGGTTCGGAGACAGACGCCAGACCGGCGTGGGAGACAACCTATTTTTTTTAAGAACTCAGTCAAAAGGCCAGTTGATAAAATGCAAAGAAAAAAAATGTTTTAATCTATTTTTTTAAGAACTTAATCTATTAAATTAATAATATAGTTGACGTATATTATTATGGTTTGTTTGGATGGGGGATTCCAAGGTAGGGATTCATTGGGGACCAGGGATTCATGTTTCCCTAGTCTGGCTGCCAAGAATCTCTGGAAACTTGTTTCCCAGAGAAACATATTTTTCAGCAAATCCCTGTTTTGGAGTCCCACCTCCCCCTTTAGAATTTGCTGAAATTCTAAACTAAGGATTCACTATGTATGCACCCAACTCAATGTAGATTACACCCTACAAAATTAAAATAACAAAATAGAGATTTTCCTTGGATTTTAAATGGTAACCAAACAAACTAAAGAATTCAAGCTTCCAAGGATTCATGAATCTATAGATTCTTTTATGGTTGCCAAACAAACCAAAGGATTTATGTTTCTAGGGATTCATGTTTTCAAAGACTTATGTTTTCCAACAAAACATGAATTCTACATCCAAATATACTATTAGTAATTTACATGTTAGATTTTATAATCGATATTATAAAGATGAAGATGTTTTTTTCTACATTTAACTCAAACTTAAACACTAATTTTCTACCAATTTTTATTAAGTTAGAAATTTTAGAATTAGATATTTTTGGATATGATCGATGTTAAGGAAGTGGCCATTGTTCAACCGTTCCAAAGCACACCATTCCTTTTGATTTTCTGGTTACTAATGGGATTTTTAGAAAGAAAAAAAAATTCCAAAAACGGGCCCACATTTAACTTCCGCCCAAGCCAACAATCGATTATTAAATTTACCCCAAAAACTGTTTGTATATAGATTGTATACTATTTACATACTAATTGCATATACCATTTGCATAGCTAATATTTCTTTTAAAAAAGGGGGTGCGCCAGGTCCTTGCAGTCGTGCAACGCATGGTTGACACTTGAGATCCCTAGTAGCAAACTACTGTGGTGGGACCTCCCCCAAGAAAAATTAATTTAATATCATGTGGGTGCTAGATGGAGTTGATCTAGGAACTGATTTTTTGTTACGAATGTGTCCTCATCGTTTAGATCAGATCAGCCCATGTTTTGTCTCCAAGTGGGCCATCTAAATACCCACTTTATTCTTACACTCTGCTTACATACTAATAGGTGCTTCATGGAATTGATCTCAGAACTGAAATTTTTTGTGGTGATGATCATGTAGATCAAAATAGAAGGTGGTTAAGGTAGATGTGCCAGACTGTACATACATAGTTTGCCAACTCATAGGCACGTAGTGTGGGGGCTCGTTTTAAGTAAATGAACAAATTCAATAGTTGTAATTGAACAGATCGATCACATTCTATTCGTTTGTTATAGATAGCGCCTAGGAAGCATGGACGCTTCAATTTGAGTGGAGTGTCCGTATCGGACACGGACACATGTGCGACGGACATGCTATGAACACTTCATGAACAGGCCATGTAGCTTAATTTTGCTTTTTATTCCTTTTGAACACCAAATTTAAAATATTGTTGTATAACTAAAGATATTATTTTTGTAATTGTTATATTGTAGCAACGTATCATCAATATTGATACACTAACTCTACAATAAAATTTTTTTTTATTATGTTTTTATTAGTTGTTAAGAAATAAAAATATATAATTATATATATTCTTTGTGTCCGTGTCTTATTGTTTAAAATTTAGTGTATCTGTATTGCGTCTGTGTCCCACCTTCTTGTCCGTGTTACTTAGGATAGCGCTTAGAAGGATAGTCCCACGGTGGTGTTGGGAAATGATTTCGTAAGGCTGATGTGAAAATGACATAACGGCTCTACGAGTCCCCATCACGTTCACAAATAAATTAAAATCTAGTAAATATAAAAATTAGCAGACAAAAAACTTAATTAGAAAACGATATTTTTAATGTAGAATTTAAGCATCAAACCGGAGACCGAACCAAAAATTTGTCGAGTTGGTCGGACCGAGGAAAGGAAACAAAAATTTATGTAGAGTTAAATTTGGGGTAGACAACTCAAAAATACATGATTAAAGAGCTGATTTTTTTATGAAGCATGTTTTCTTTGTCGTGTAGGTCATTACCCTCGAGAATTAGTTTATTTGAAGACTTCGAGTCCGATAAAAAAAAAGGGCATTGATATTGGAGAGACATATTTGGATTGGGGAAGCAATTTTTTTGGGCCTTGAAGTCTAGGGAAGCTCATTTTATCTCCATCCCACGAAATAAAATACACTCAACCAACTACTTCATCTTCTCCGTCAATAGCCCTCCACCACCATGCCACCATTGCCACCACCACCTCCACCTCATTGCCTCTTGCTCCCTTCTCTTTCTCTCTCGATCTCTCTCTCTCCTTGATCTCTCTGTCCTCTTTCTCTCTTTCAATCTCTCTCTCCCCCTCTAGATCTCTCGATCCTGGTACTCACCTCCACCACCCACATCCGCCATGGAAAAAACAAATTAAATATGTAAAGCAAAAAGTCGACCAATAGTTGAATTTTTTGAAAACTTTCGACGAGAACCACTCGATATCTTGATTTCGACCATTTATAGTTGAAATTTTCGATGAACTTGATTTTTTTTTGTGTGTTTTGTTGGTGAAGATGAAGAGAAAGAGAGGAAGAGAGAGATTTCGGATAGTGGGTTGTTGATATTGGTGGTGAAGGCAGCGGTGGCACTGGAGGGTTATTTTTGTGGGAGATGAAGTGGTGGGGTGTGGAATAGAAAAATGGTGGTAGAGTAGGGAGTTAATTTCCAATAAAACTATGATGATATTAGGAAGGAATTTTAAAACAATATGATATTTCGAGAAGATGATCTTCATGACGTTGAAGACATCCTCCAAAAAAATTAGTTCTTGGATCATTTATTTCTATTTAGGCCCGACATGCCACAGTATTTAACTATACACTTAAAGTGATGTATTTGGATCATCCTTACTAAAAATTAGCATCGGCTAACTCTTCTTATCATACTTCTATACTATTATATTAAGCCAATTGCTTTTTTTGAGGCTTTTTACATATGTTGTCCTTGAAAAAATTAATTTTGTCAAAGTTTGAGTTGATCTTTCAAGGGCACAGTAGTCATTATTTACCCTTTGAAGAATCTACCTTGGAGGGTATTTTCGTCTTTTCACTTAGTTTCTCTCCTATCTTCTCCACGATTTTCTCTCAATCTCCATATCCTCCACGATTTTCTCTCCCTTATATACACGATTTCCTATCTTTATCCATACCTAATTAGTTACATACCTAATTACTTATATCTTCACCACAATTTACTCCCACTTTCCTATTTCTATTTATCTCTAACTATCTCTCTCCTATATTCTTCACGATTTTCTCTTTACCTAATTATCTCTCCTATATTCTTCATAATTTTCTCAATTGTAATTATTTTCTCACTCACTCTCCTTTTCAAATTCGTCTGAACAAGTAAATTAGAAGGGGACATCAAAGATATAACCATTGCAGAATTATAATTCAACAAAAAAAAAACATCCTCACCAAACATAACCCTAAACATATATTCTTTCATTTGTATCTATTTTATTCTCAACTCTTCTAAAAATATTTGATTTTTCTATTACTTTTTATGTATTTAATAACAATTTATTTCATATTTTTTTTGTAGGATAATCTCGAATAATAATATCATTGTTCATGCATCTATTGAGAGGTAAAAAAAAAATAGTTTGATATTTTTTATTTTTTTATGCTAAAATCTTTTTATTTTGAAGCATGTTAAAGTTTCTGTTTCTTAATTTTTCTTTTGCACTTTTAGGTGAATCAGTAGATCCCTATTTTAATTTCTAATTTCAATAAGAAATGGAGCAAGAAGAAAAAAGAAAATAGAAAACGAATTAGCGTAAGGAACAAGTTCAGTGTAAAGACCACGTGCAACGCACGTGCACAACGCTTGTACATATGAAATCGAATAAAATTTTTTAGATTACTTCTTGAAACCGGTTTGATTGGTTAAATTGTCAAACATCTCTTCAACCGGTTCAACCAAATCGGCAAGTTTTGGTCAGAATCTCGGTTGGACTGGATTAGATTAATAATAATGACCAAACCTCTCTATGATCATATAGTGACTCTACCGACTCCAGGAGTGGGTCATCTGATTCAACTCACTGAGTTAGCTAAGCAACTCGTTCTTCAACACAATTTCTCCATCACCTTCATCATCCCCTCTTATGGTGCCCCTTCCATAGCCATGAAATCCGTCCTCGACGACCTCCCGCCGGAAAACACAAATTACACCTTCCTCACTCCTGTTAACTTGGACGATCAACCCGACGATGCCAGAATCGAAATGCTTATCTCACTCATGGTAATTCGATCTTATCTTATCTTATCTCAGGGAACAATTTAAAATCATAACGGCTACTAAACGCGTTGTCGCCTTTGTCGTCGATCTCTTTGCTACGGATTCTTTCGATGTCGCTAAAGAATTCGACTGTGTCGCCGTATATCTTCTTTCCAAGTACTGCTGTGTGTTTGCGGTTAATCCTTAATCTTCCTAACCTCTATGAGAGCTATTCTGATGAGTTGAGAGATCTACCTGAGCCGCTTCAACTTCCGGGTTGTGTCCCGATTCCTGGACCCGATTTGTTGCACCTGACTAGACAAGAAAAATGATGCATATAAATCGCTACTACACCACTCAAGACGGTATAATTTGGCTGAGGGTATTTTGTTAAATAGCTTCACGGATTTGGAACCGGGTGGTATAAGGCATTGATGATGGAGGAACCCGGAAAACCACCTGTTTACCCGGTTGGACCTCTTATAAAGAGAGATTTGACCAACCGGGTTGATGAGTCTGGGTGTTTGAAGTGGTTGGACAATCAGCCACGTGGGTCCGTTCTATTCATTTCCTTCGGAAGTGGTGGGACCCTTTCTTATTAGCAGCTGATTGAATTGGCATATGGGTTAGAAATGAGCGGGCAAAGATTTTTGTGGGTCGTCAGGAGTCCGAATGCAACAGCCAATGGTAGATACTTTAGTCATAGTAGTATTGACCTGTTTGATTTCCTACCCGACGGATTCCTGGATAGAACCAAAGGGTCGGGTCTATTGGTACCCTCATGGGCTCCACAGAACCAAATCCTTAGCCATTTGTCACGGTGAAATAAGTGACAAAGTGGGTTTAATCCCACATCAGTTGGATTAAGGAGGGTCTTGGGGTTTAAATGGGTTTGGGTCAACTCCACCTAATACGCTAGTCTTTTGGGTTGGAAGCCCGAACCCGTGACACGTTGGTCTACTGGTGGGTTCTTGAGCCAAAGTGGGTGGAATTGGACACTCGAGAGCATTGTATACGGTGTACCAATGATCGCATGGCCCCTTTTCCCGGAACAAAAAATAAATGCGATAATGTTGGTGGAGAATATGAGAAAGCCTGTTTGAAGGAAAAGAGGGGAAGAGCCTAGGAAATAAGACGAGAGCTTAAAGAAGCTGCTGCCACAATTTTAAGTGAAAACGGGTCATCCACCAAATCACTCTTTGAAGTAGCACAAAAGTGGAAAAATAACAAGAAAACCATTTGAAATGTAATTCTTTGTATTATTTTTTTTTTTCTTAATTTCTTCTTTCTTCGTTCTTCTCTGTTTGTTTATGTAAATTCAACAATTGTACTTTGATTTTGATCTTAATCATTTATCATGGGTTTCTCTTTTGATTGGATTTTCATGAAAAAATAATGTTTGGATCCTTTTTAGCAATTAATTTGGCATATACAACAAAAATATGGTACCCTAAAAGTTCGAGTCTTATTTGATGTAGGTGTAAAAAGTGGATCGAAATTGTGTGTGCGTATGTATTTTACCCGTTTTGAGGTTTTTCAAGTATATCACATAATTAGTGTCTTGTGTAATTGGTTGAGCCTTTCAATATTAACAAGTCTTAAAGCCCGTACTACGTACGGGGCATTTGTTTTAAAAAATTATGTTAATAAATATGAATTGATTAGCTTAATTTGTAATATTGTTATATTAATCATTATTATGAAGAATTACAATAACCATTGAATTATAATTTGCATCAATAATTATTCTTTATTACTAATATGGTAGGACATAAATTTGAATGGAGAGATTATCGGACATAAATTTAAATGGAGAGATTATTGGACGTGAACTTAAATGAGATAACAAATATGGTATGAGGGAGACTTTATTATATTTTAAATTACTTCTCATAAGGAGACTTTTGTGTTTGTTATTTATTAATAAAAATGGATATAAAATTCTGAAATGCTTTTATTTGGAGTTTTAAAGTATTTTTTTTTCAGAAAATGATTTTACAATAATTGAAAAACAAAACTAATCATCAATTTTTTTATTGGCTTGATTGATCAAGTCAAGCAATTACTTGCTCTTTCAGAGAGAAAGAGAAAAGAATAGAGAATAAAGAGAGAGAGAGAGAGAGAGAGAGTAATATCCGTTCTTGAATTGTTTGTAATATAAAAATATAAAGATAAATACAAATCAAATATGGAGTAAAAGATTCTACTCAAAAAGAGAGTCATAGAGAACCATTTGGATCTGGTAAAAGAAGAGAATAATCTAGCTTTATTTTGATAAGGTAGATGAAGTGAGATGAAATTTTCTTCAAGGATGTTGCAATAGAGATTGTTATGCAGCGGTCCCCGATTCTGATCACCACCTATCACAATTAGCAGTGTGAAATGATAGTTATTATT
>MVGT01004286.1:96698-111269 GCA_002174775.1 Macleaya cordata | reverse complement strand
TTGTGTGGGCATTGTTATTTTTTATTAAAGTTTTTAATAGCTAGAAAATATTTTAGGAGAGAAGAGAGAAATTTTAGGAGTTTTAAAAATTAAAATATGTTTTAATTATTAGTATATTTGTGAAAGAGATTTAGAAGATATATTTTAGGAGGAATTTAAGGAGAGGAGTTTTTTTTGGTTAGCTTAATTAACATGATAAATGACTAATTAAAGAGAATTAATGAGTGACACATAAGGATATTTTGGGAGGAATTTAAGGATAGGATTTTTTTTGATAGCTTAATTAACATGATAAATGACTATTAAAAAGAATTAATGAGTGACATATATGGTGCTTTTGAGGGAGCTTGAAAGAGAGGAGATGAGGAGTTAAAAGTACCATTACATAATAGGGTGGGTTTTTTTTACCGTGAGCTGACGGTGAGGGTTTTTTTGACCCAGGGTTTCCACTATATATATATAATAGATTTATCTTGTTTCTGATCCATTTAATTTGTTTTTTCCAATGATCATAAAATGATCATAAAAGTGGGTTGATTTTTTCCAACACATTTAGGACCTGTGTGGTTTGTAATTCAAAAACTAATTGATCCCCATTTGATAAACCTGTTATAATTTCTACACTACTTGTGATAGGCAGAATGTAAATACAAGAGAATAATATGAGAGAAGTGGAGTGAAGATTTATTAACCCCTGTATCTACTTAACTCATCCGTAACCAAAACAAATCAAGGGGGTTACATATATATAAGGTTTTGAATATATGCATGAGAAGAGAATGACATCTCATAGCTTTTATCCAATCCTTCTCACGGTGGGCAGCCACTTCATGCATATAACACTCCCCCATAGATATACACAAGTCTAAAATAATTGCTTCGTTAAAAATCTTATCAAAAAAATCCAAAAGGACAAAACCTGAGCTAAAGAAAAGAGTACAATAGACTTAGAAGAGTGCTAGACTCGCATAAGCTGTCTCATTAAAATTTTGGACAAGAAAAACCTAGAGGGACAAAACCTTGACAAAGAAAAAGAGTACATCAGTGGAAGACCACTTGCCCGAGTAGTTGGAAGGCAAGTGGTTGGAAGCCGGCTTTCCTATGGCGATGTCGCAAGTTTGAATCCTTGGCAAGGCTCATTTGAGTTCAGCCTTTGGAGAGATTTTTTATAATCAAAAAAGAAAAAGAAAAAGAGTACAATGCGATAAGGTCCAGTCAGACAAAAAGTAGGCACCGGTATACTCCCCCTGATTGAGCAGTATCTCAGATCAGTCCGAGTGATGATACATACGCCTCATACCAATTCTATAGACTAGCTTTCTAAAAGTTGATGTTGACAGAGACTTGGTGAAAAGATCAGCAAAATTCTCACAGGATTGTATCTGCTGGATATCACTCTCATGGTTCTTCTAGAGATAGTGAGGCGAGATGTGCTTAGTTCTATCATCTCTGATGTAGCCTTCTTTGACTTGTGATATACAAGCAGTATTGTCTTAAAAAATGACAGTTAGAACATCTGTGATAGAGGGTAGAACGCAAGAGCTTCTGATATGTCCAATTAGTGATCTCAGCCATACAGATTCTCTGCTAGCTTTATGTAGTACAATAATCTCCGAATGATTCGAAGAAGTGGCTGGAAGATTCTATTTGTTAGATCGCCAAGAAAATACGGTATCACCAATTGTAAAAATATACCCAGAATGAGAGATAGCTTTGTGGGGGTCAGAGAGATATCCCGCATCTGTATAGCCTTGGATTTGTGAACCTTTGGATTGATTTCTAGAGTAAAATAATCTCATGTCTATCGTGCCACGGAGATAACAGAGAATTTTTTTACACCTGTCAAATGTCTCATTGTCGGTGCAGAACTAAATCTGGCTAACAAATTTACTGAAAAAATAATATCAGGTTTAGTATATTGTACAAGATACATCAATGCACCGATCGCACTGAGATATGATACTTCTGGACCAAGTAGTGCTTCATTTTCCTCCTTAGAGCGAAATGGATCTTTCTCGGCATCGAGAGATCGCACAACCATAGGAGTACTAAGCGGATATGAATTGTCCATATTAAAGTGCTTCAGGACTTTTTTAGTATACGTTGTTTGATGGCCAAGGATTCCGTGTATATTATGGTCGATCTGCAGGGTGAGACAAAATTTTATTTTTCCGAGATCTTTCATCTTGAATTCCTTTTTCAAGTATTCTGCAGCGTTCTTGAGCTCGTCAGGAGTCCTAATAAGATTGATATCATCGACGTATACAGCAATGATAGCAAATCTAGATTCTATTTTCTTAATGAATACACATAGGTAAATGGGATTGTTGACATATTCTTCCTTGATTAAATATTCACTAAGACGATTATACTACATTCGCCCAGATTTGCTTTAATCGTATAAAACTCATTTAAGTTTAAGTAAATACATATGGTATGGTTTTGCCTCCGGCAATATAAATCCTTCAGGAACTTTCATATAGATATGTGTATCTAGCTTTCCATACTGATATGTTGTAACCACATCCATTAGATGCATGTCGAGTCCTTCTGAGACTATTAGAATTATCAGATATCGAAAAGTAATTGCATCCACAACAGGAGAATATATTTCTTTATAATCAATCCTAAGTTTCTGCGAGAAACCTTGTGTCACGAGTCGCGCTTTATAACGAACGACTTTATTTTTCTCATTGCGTTTTCTTGCAAATACCCATTTGTAACCTATATGGTTTACATTTTTGGGTGTTGGAATTACAGGTCTAAAAAATTGACGTTTTGCAAGAGAATCCAATTCAGCTTGGATTACTTCTTTCCATTTTGGCCAATCAATTCTATGTCGACATTCCTCTACAGAGTGTGGCTCAATATCATCATCATCTGTAACAATTCCTATAGCTACTGAGAATGAGAATATGTCGTCGATAATAGTTTTGTTGCAATTCCACATCTCTCTAGTAAAAGTATAATTTATTGAGATTTCCTCATTCACAGGTACCTGGTCCTCTTAAGGAGGATTCCCCTCGTCAGGGGTTTGTATCTCTTCAGGAGTTAATATCTCTTCAGGAGATTGTTTGTCTTCAGGAGGTATTGCTTTAGAGAGTGTGGACCTTTTAATAGCACTTCTGGAGTGTTATCTTGCTTCAAATTTTGATTGGCATTTCTGCTTCCGAGGAATATAATCTTTTGAACCGAGTGGTCGTCCACACTTCAGGTGTGCTTTAGACGACTCATTTATTGCAATATTAATGGGTTGTTCTACAGGAACAACATGTCCTGTTGGAACAATACGCCCTGTTGGGATATCAATATGAGCTAGAGCATTTAAAGTAGGTATATGTAATTTAGTAACTTTTGCTGCATCATTGAATGCATCAGGCATTTCATTAGCTATCTTTTAGAGCTGAACAATCCTTTGCACTTCAATTTCAGATTGAGTGGTGCAAGGATCGAGATGAAACAAAGTTGGTATGTTCTAACAAAGTTCACGCCGTACTTTAGGCGGATGATTTTCTCCCCATAACAGTGGGAAGAATGTCTTATCAAAGTGACAATCTACAAAACGGGTAGTAAAAAATCACCTGTCGAGGGTTCAAGATATCGAATAATAGAAGGTGAATCAAACCCAACATAAATCCCTAACCGGCACAAAGGTCCAAACTTTGTGCATTGTATGGGTGCAATGGGGACGTGGACAGTACAACCAAAAATTCTCAGATGTGAAATATTTGGTTGATGTCCTAGAACAAATTGTAAAGGAGAGTACTGATGATATACAATAAGACGAAAACAAACCAATGCGTATATAAAATAACATATCCCCATGCAGAAACAAGTAGCTTAGTTTTCATAAGTATAGGTCGAGCAATCAGTTGGAGACATTTAACGAATGATTCTGCTAGACCATTTTGAGTGTTAACATGAGCAACATAATTTTCTACATCAATACCAACTGATAAGCAATAAGCATCAAAAGTTTGGGATGTAAACTCTGCAGCACCATCAAGTCGGATAGATTTAATTGGGTACTCGAAAAAATATGCACGTAATCTAATGATTTGAGTAAGAAGACATGCAAATGCTACATTACGAGTGGATAGAAGGTAAGCATGCGGCCATCTCGTAGAAGCATCTATTAAACCATAAAGTACTGAAATGGTCCACATTAAGGGTGGATAAGACCACAAATGTCTCCCTGAAGCCGTTGTAGGAAAACTGGCGATTTAACTACAACTTTAGTTAGAGAGGGTTTGAGTATGAGTGTGACACCCCAATTTGAAACTCAAAATCTCTAAGAAATTAAGTCGCATCTCAAGGCGTTAGGTTTACTACACGAGGTGACTAATTATTACTAAATAAACCTAAACAAATGTTTATGAACCTAAATCAGAGTTAAACTAATCTAGTTCGTCAGAACTTTAATCACCTTTAAAAATGGTTAGGCGCAACGGAAAAATTCGCCAGAGTTTCCCCTGTATTTTTAGGGTCTGAAACCTGTCATAAACCTGTATAAGAGATGATTTATCCATAAATAGCATTTCTATATCAATTTCTTCCATTCATATCATCTCATCATATCCAGTCAACCATATTCTCCAATATAGACTACCTAGTCATCCACTAGGCTGAATCCAAACCATAATTCTAAAAAGATCTCTCGCTTGATAAAATAATACATATATAAAATTTGTTAAGTGATACTAAATATACATAAGTATGCTTGTTTTACATTATATAATTCAAAAGAATATATACAAAGCAAGGAAAATAACTGTATCAAAACTGAATAATAACAACATCTCAAGTATAATAAACCTGAGGTGGATACTCTCCCTATACCTATCTCCTCAAATTACTTAACATCCAATCATCCACTGTCTCCTCGATTTCCTGAGCAAAAAGCCCAGTGAGAACTTATAATACTAACAGGTAGTCACTAATATAAATTTAAGACAATGCAGGTTTTAAAGAAAACCAAGAAATCATAATACAGTAATGTAAAAGCATTTGGTACCTTTACTACAACATAAACCGATAACCATTCACTTACCCATACAAGTAAATATAAACTAACAACATCTCACATCTTAATATTGCGTAGTGTAATCATCTTAGAGTGAAGAGGCTACGACTAGATGTTTCAGCTCCTAGTCAGTGAGCAAAATCGTGTTCCAACTTAACCGATGTGACCGCAATCCCATGCTGCTCACCCAAGGCTTCGAGCTCAAGTAACAGTCTCCAGCGGGACGACATCAGCTGGCTTGGAGCAATTTCGAAGTAGCTGAGTACTTCTTGCACTAGTTTTGGAATCGGCAGTCGAAGTCCCTGGAGAAAGGACACTTCATATAGGAAAGTCCATCTCGGAACGTCCCAGTCAACTCGTTCATGTCCCTTGGGGATCCTCAGTTGCACGGACTCTGGGATGTGATAAGAAATACGCAGTCGAGTCAAGTCTGACGACTCGAGCTTCGATCTGGGGTTGTTTGGCAGTATTTCCTAGGGCCGACTGTGCCCCACGAGGTCGACATCCACTTCTTCATTTACCCCATCGCCTCTGCAGTCGACTGTGGATTCCATCAAATAGAAGTCAGAATGTCAGACCCTCAGTACCGCACCCGATTTGACTCTGTCGGCCACTCTAGTCGGCTGCAACATAGTTTCATAGAAAAACTCTGGAGTCGACTCGGCGACAATCACATGCCCTTGTTTAATGTGACGCGGAGCTTGCAGTCGACATTTCTAGTCGATTGCCGCTGGTCGACATTTCCAGTCGACTGTCGCTGGTCGAGCTCGACTTGGAGTCGACATGAATGATAGCAGAGACGATTTCAAAAAAAGTTGAGGGGAGAAAGGAACTGAAAGTTCTAGAACTTACACTTACCGGAAAAAGAGCTATTCCCGGCCAGACTACGACCTAGAGAACTACAATCCAAAAAAAATGGGGGCAAAAAGCCCAGAAAAAAGAATTCACCCATGTCAAAAAAAAGAGTGCTCAAAACGGTAAAAAGAAGAAAACCCCAAAATCCACGCCAAAACAAAAGAAGGTTTCAAGAGGAAGATAGAGAAAAATAACAAGAAGCAAACAGGGAAGAGAAATTTTCAGAAGAAAACAGGGAAAAGGAATTTCAAAAAACGGAAGCAGCAAAAAGAAATTTTCAAGAAGAAAGAATGAAGAAGATTTCAAAATAAAGAAGAAAGTGAAAAGAACTCACCAAAAAAAAGAAAAACCTTGCCGGAACCAGAGAAATTTTGAAAGGAAGGAATGCTGTTGAAGATTTTTATCTCTGTTCTCTGCAGAAACACCAAGTGAAGAAGAAATGAAGGTTTCTTTCCTATTTAAAAATACATCTTTAAAGCGGGGGACACGTGTGAAGATTCAACTGGATGTGGCTTACGAAAAGTTGCCCTCACAGTCTAGCAGCGAGCCGTTTCGTATGCCTCGACCACAAAACGAATGAGGGAGTGCCACATGTTAAAGTACTGAATGGTCACCACCCTTATAGGCTTTCCATCTTCAAACTGAGTCGAACCCAGTGACGAAGCTGATTGGAGCTCCAACAAGACAATGACCATACAAATCCCAGTCAGGTCCCTCACTCGACCTCATTGGTCGATTGCTCTCAGGCACCATGTGCCCAAGGGTACAGTCGACCTCATTGGTCGACAGCTTTCAAGAACCTGTGCCAAAAGTCACAGTCGACCTCATTGGTTGACTGCTCCCAGGCACCATGTGCCCAAGGGTACAATCGACATCCTAGGATGACTGCTTCCAAGTACCATGTGCCTAAGGTTACAGTCGACATCCTAGGTCAACTGCTATCAGGCTCTGAGTGCCAAGCACTTCCACGGTCCCCATGGTCGACCTTACCAAAGCATCCCGATCGGCCCTCACGGTTAACTACTTCAGTCGACCTCATAGTCGACTGCTCCAGCTAACTCCATGGTCAACTGCTCTTATACACCTCAACCACCCCTAGGGTCGGTTGAGCATCACTTGTCAAACTACGCAGTCGACATCCTAGGTCGACTGCTCCGAACCATTAGGCAAAGAGGCTTTCACTCAACCACAATGGTCGATTACCTCAGAAAGTATGGCCAAGTGCTAACAAACCCCATCGGTCGACTGCTACTCTCTAAGTCAATTAGAGAGTGGGGGACAAACTGTAGTGGTTAAATCTGTAGTGAACCCCAAAGGCCCACATGCCAAAGTGTTGGTACCTCTTACTAAGCCTAAAGGCCCATTGGGCCATGCCCAGCTTCTCTGGCCGAATCCCCAAAGGCGGCCAGAGTTTGACAAATTCAAATAGACGACTTAGTCTACGCATGACTCCTCAACCGCCAGAGAATCTTCCTAGGATTTGGGGAAAAATCCCGAGATCTCAGGAAGACCTATCTTCATCCCCTACTATAAAAGGAAGGGGGCGCAAGAAGAGAGGACATTCGTGAAGAAACACTCACACTCTCTCTCACTGGCTCTATCTTTCTCTAAGGGAAAACTCTCTTTCTCTGCAACTCTAAATAGAAAACTGCATCCACTGCTCGCTGAGAGATCACTTTTATAGGGAGATCACACGTCCAGATCTGAGATCCGGCATCAAGGTCACCATATTCTGCCATCCTCATCCACGAACTATAAAAATAGGTGAAATAAATCTTTTTCATATTTTTAACTTTCCATTCGACTTATTCTTTCAAACTAAACTAACTTAATCGTCAGAGACCCTTAGACTGGCATGATCCCGGCACCAAGGAATCTTCACGATCATTCTGTGTTTCTTTCTGTGTAGGTTGCCGGTGCCCAGATCAAAATCGATTGTGGAATCTACGGTCTACAACCTACTAATTAGGAAACACAACCCACATCCCTACAAAATAGCTATCAATAACAAACATGACTTCTACACCACTATCAATAATTAATTAAACAATAACACATATATGGGAAATGCTAAATCTACACTGACTGTTAAAATAACATATTATTATGAAAAATTCACAATGAAGTTAGGTTGTGTTTGATAGCAAAGAAGTCTGTTTTACAGAAATATGTTAGTTTCTAGCAATTCTATAGAATTATAATCCTTATGGAGCTAAGAAAACCTATTCCATAGAGTTACGTGGACTCCAAATTTTGTAGAATTAAAAATGCAAACAAATAATAAAAGTTGTGTTATTTCTGCGAAACTAACCCAATTCCGTGAAATTCAAACACTATCAAACATAATAATAGCTTTTAATCGATTATGTCGTCTGATAAGATGACTTGTTTGGACTTTATTCTTAAAAAAGGAACACTTTCATAATCCTCAAAGAAAAAGAAAAAGAAAATATTTAGGCCCTACTTATTATCCTGCTACTAATATTTGCATGATGCCACAATTTTTATCAATTCTTTGGTGGTATATCATTATGTTGATTTGCAATAGACCCACAAATAAGAGATAAAGCGATTGTGAATATTCACAATACCATTAAAATTTGGAATGTTAACATTCTTTCTGCACCTTATTTGTGGCTTATTGCAAATCACTATAAAAAAACACAACTGTAATGATTCTCACTGAAAACCCCCCAAAGTTAAGGCATTTCTGATAATATTACTAGATATCAAGCAAGCCTTATTGTATCAAATCCACTATATTAATTTAAAATAAAATATTAAATAAACATGTTTTAGAAATTCAACTTTACCCATACTTATTATTAAACGATATGAATTGAAAATGATAGATAAAAATAAATGTACTTAAAACTGCCCGTGCTTAGCTAGGGTTTTGCCCCCAAAGTTAAATTATAATTTAACAGTAAATTTTAATTTGACAATTTCTATAAAACAGAAATATATAAAAATGAATTTTATTAAAAAAAAATATCTGTGCTTTTCACGGGCTTAGAAAACTACTCACAATAAATGACGAAACCTCTTTTTAGTGTCTATATAATCTTGAATGATCTTATCATTTCTCATTAGCAGCCATCACCATGGAAGAGACTCATCATCAAACCCCTCGTCCTCATATAGTGATCCTATCAACTGCTGGAATGGGTCATGTGATCCCACTCACTGAGTTAGCTAAGCAACTCGTTCTCTTACACAATTTCTCCATCACCTTCATCATCCCTCCTTTTGGTTCTCCGTCGACCGCCATGATATCCGTCCTCGACGACCTCCCGCCCGAAAACATAAACTACACCTTCCTCCGTCCTGTTAACTTGGATGATCAACCCAAAGATGCTAGGGTCGAAACGCTTATTGCACTCACAGTGAGTCGGTCCTTACCTTATCTACGCGAAGAATTCAAAATCATAACGGCTACTAAACGTGTTGTCGCCTTGATCGTCGATCTCTTTGCAACGGACGCTTTGGATGTCGCTAAAGAATTCGACGTGTCACCCTATATCGTCTTCCCAAGTTCTGCTATGAGTTTGCTGTTATTCTTTGATATTCCTAACCTCCATGAGAGCTATTCTGGTGAGTTTAGAGATCTACCCGAACCGCTTCAACTTCCGGGTTGTGCCCCGTGTCCTGGACCCGAATTGTTGTACGCGATTCAAGACAAGAAAAATGATGCATATACATGGATTCTACACCACTCAAAACGGTATAATTTGGCTGACGGTATTTTGTTAAATAGCTTCATTGACTTGGAACAGGGTGCTATGAGGGCATTGATGAAGGAAGAACCCGGGAAACCACCCGTTTACCCGGTTGGACCTCTCATACAGAGACACTTGACTAACCGAGTTGATGAGTCTGGGTGTTTGAAGTGGTTGGACAAGCAGCCACGTGGGTCCGTCCTATTTGTCTCCTTCGGAAGTGGTGGGACTCTTTCTTATGAGCAACTGATTGAATTGGCTTATGGGTTAGAAATGAGCGGGCAAAGATTTTTGTGGGTTGTAAGAGGCCCGAATGCAACAGCCAAAGGTACATACCTAAGTCACAGTAGTAATGACCCGTTTGATTTCTTACCCGATGGGTACTTGGATAGAACCAAAGGGTCGGGTCTACTGGTACACTCATGGGCTCCCCAGATCCAAATCCTAAGCCATGGGTCCACGGGTGGGTTCTTAAGCCATTGCGGATGGAATTCAACTCTTGAGAGCATTGTGTATGGTGTACCAATGATCGCGTGGCCCTTATTCGCAGAACAAAAAATGAATGCGATAATGTTGGTGGAGGATGTGAGAGTTGCACTACGGCCGAGAGCCAATGAAAACGGGTTTATCGGACGAGAGGAGATCGCCTGGGTCGTTAGAATCCTGATTGAAGGAGAAGAGGGGAAGAGCCTTGGAAATAAGATGAGAGAGCTTAAAGAAGCCGCTGCCACAGTTTTAAGAGAAAACGGGTCATCCACCAAATCACTCTTTGATGTAGCACAAAAGTGGAAAAATAACAATAAGACCATTTGAAATGTAATTCTTTGTATTATTTCTTTTTCTCTCTTCTTAATTTCTTTTTACTACGTTCTTCTCAGTTAGTATATGTAAAATTGAGTTCAACTCTTTTTGACGTCATTTTCACTATAGAGTGTTCAAAGAGAATTAGACATACCCGTAATTGAAAATAATAATAATAATAAAATTTTGTCAAAAGATATTTTGAAAAAAAGTAAAAAAATAATGATAGTTTGGCCATTAAAATTTTGACAATAGGGAGTGGGGAAACCTATTAAGAAAGTAGAAAAAAATACTATTTTCAACGGGCCTACATGCATGAAAGGGAAAGAGCCTCCTCTTCTTATTGTTTATTTATTTTTTAATTGTGAGAGAGCTGTTGGGTTAGGTGGGAGTTGTAATTCTCCACATAAAAGTCACAACAGACGTTTTAGTTGACTCTAGCAACGAGCAAGTAGCAAGCTCGACATTGCAAGAGACAAATTGTGCGTCCCACCACTTGAGGACAAAACGGTGGATACTAGATACTGGTTTCGAACCTTCCCGAGTTATACGGCGTTTAATATTCATATTTTTTCGTATTTCTAAAAATATTTAATACTTCCGTTTAAATGTAAAAAAACATATTTAAATAGAATTATTCAATAAAGTAGATAAAAAATACTCATACTCTATTTACTGACTATCAAATTCTTCACACAAAACATAAATAATTTTGTCCAAAATCTTCATTTTTGACCACTAAATGCCAAAAACTTCATAAATATTTCATAATAGTCAAAAATCTCATTTTTATAAATTAAATTTTTTTTCTCATTAGAGCTTATTTAACCATATACTCCACTATCCCAAATCTTGTGATCAATAACTCATATTTTTTTCCCTTATTTTGTTAGTAATTAATATCTATTAGTAGATTCCCTCTTACTTAAATTATGGTAGTTGACGTTTCAGTCATTTATGTTTCCTTAGTACTATGAAACACTTATTAGTAGGGGTGGGACCTGGGTTGGGTCAACCCGACCAACCCGAACCCGACCCGATATTTGGGCAAGCATGGGCAATGGTTGTTGGGCATTTGGACAAGTATGTGTAAGAACTTTAAACATAGATCTAGGCATGCTGATTTACTGAATATATAAAAAGTAGAGTTGATCGTCGTACCTGAGTTAATCGCAGAGTTTAATGAAGAACTTCACTAAGAGGAATCTACAACCCTTATGCCTTTAGCAGATGATGGGGCTCAGATTGCATAAGGCTAAGGGTTGACCACCTCTCTATTTATAAACTGTAACTCTAGATTTTCCTAACCCATCAAGGAAACTAGAGTTGTAGAGGATCTACACTTACCAAATATATTAGGATTACCACTCAACCAAGAAACCTTAATTCCTTAAACACTTAGTCCCTTCTATTCACACATGTGGGACCACAATATTTCTAATTAATACATAATGGCAATTTTCCAGACTGAATAGGAAAATATATGTTGTACTATGGGCCACAATCTTACAATCTCCCACTTGGCCCTTAGAACAACATATTGATTTAAAAAAAAAACATTTTTTCAATCTGGACTTTTAGAAAGTCGAGTGGCCACTCTTAATTTTGAAAAACTATAATTGCCAAAATATCAATTAGAATGTGTCTTTGTCTTCCACTCAAAACAAGAATACCACTAATGGCTAATCATGAAAACATTTGCGCTTCCGATATCACAATGCAATTCCATGGTTCAAGCCGTTAGTACCATTAATGATTCAAGTGTACACCTTATGGTGGTTTTATTTAAGTGTAGATTGGATAGTACACAGCTTTATGTGTGATATAATATTGTGTACTTCCAAAAATGGTCCAGCTTCACACATTTGAGCATAGGTGTGTCATTCTGATAGATTACGACTAACTGTCATGCGAAAACCATCGCCTAATACCCAGAATGAAGGCTTACAGATACGGTGCCTAATCGTATCTAACCCAAGCTATGAGAGTTTTGTGCAAACTCTCAGGCTGAAATGACATATTACGGCTACCGCCATATGATATCCATCACCCTTGTGTCTCTCTTACAATTCTTTGTGCACATGCAATAATCTTATAAAATATGTGATGCATCAATTAATGAGTATACTCTATTACTTTACTGAAACTGGAATAGTATGCTTTAAATTGAAACATAATCATACATTTAAGTGATATCACCATTACAAACCCAGACTTACTATATGTAGGCTCCATTAAAAGTCTTTCGTCTCCCACTGTTCCCTGCATCCTTGGCAAGCAAATCATGATGCACACATAGATAATTTATTTCTCTATGATTTATTTCCGTTGATCGATACCTCGATCAAGAAGAATGAATTTTGAGAAGCATTTATTACGAATAGTCATAATTTATTTAATGAGGTAACCCTGAAAACAAAACTAATTATTTGTGAACCAAACCTAACCAAAAGTTTAGAGTTTAGAAAATTAAATCATAACTAGTAGAAACTAATCTTGAATAAATGTAAAGTCATTGTCTAAAAACTTGTAGGTTGCTATTTTATTTCTTGTCTCCCTCTGGTTGATGAACACCTTCTCTCTTCTTTTTCCATTCTTTATAGCGGAAGCAATCTTTCTTGATATGTCCTTTCTTTCCACAAAAGAAACATGCGCCATCGTCTTTTTCCTCTTTATTTTCCTCATTTGCTTTTGTTCCTGAAGATTGACCTGGTCCAGATTTCATAAACTTTCCTTTCTTAAAATTCTTCTTGAAGTTCTTTTTGCTGGATTTGTGAACAGCTAAGTTTGCATACTCAGCTTTACTTTCTTTCAATCGTTCCTCCTCAGCTACACATATATTGATTAATTCGTTCAAATCCCATTTTCTTCCTTGCGTACTGTAATTGACCTTTAATGTGTCAAATTTACTTGGGAGTTTTGCCACTGCCATGTGAAACATCAGCTCATCTTCAATCGTAAAACCTAAATCTCGAAGATTGATTACGAGCTTTGACAGTTTAAGAATGCGTTCCCTCACGCTCCCAGTTTCATCACAATATAAAGAAAATAATTGAGCCAAACAGTTGTATTGCCTCGAATGAACAGTACCTAAAAACTGTTTGTTGATGAGTTCAAAAAGTTCTTTTGCTGTAGTTTTTTTTGGAATACCTCCACTGATCGTCTCATGAATCGACCCCCGAATGACCATCATACATAACTTATTTATTTTCTCCCATTTCTTAAACGTAGCCTTTTCTACATCCGTAGATTCAGCAGTCGGAATAACAGGTCTCGCCTCAGTTAAAACAAAATCAAAATCTAAAAGGCCCAGCTGAAGTGTAATTTGCCTTTTCCAAGTAGAATAGTTGGAACCAGTCAATGGGTCAACCCTGACAGCACAGTTCTGAAAATCCATGTCTGAAAATTTTCCAAAATATTGCATGATTTTACACACAAAATATTTTATATTTCATCATGCAAACTATAAATATTGAAACCGATATAAGTGTTAAGTCGGATTAATCAGAGTGTATGACTATGCTTAAAATTTCTACTCTACGGGACAGACGGGTGCAACCACCTAATCACACCTTTGGGCAGAGATTTCGATGTGTTGTTCGTCTCCTAATTGACTTTAACTGTTTTATATTCATCTAAACCGGTCTAAGGGTTAAGCCGGATTAGTCAGAGTGTATGACAAAAATTAATGTGCTCAAACTTACCACTCTGCGGGACAGACGAGCGCAACCATCTAATCACACCTTTGGGCAGAGATTTCGATGTGCTATTCATCCCCCAATTGGCGACAATTGCCGCGCACAGAACTAACGTAGCACGATCCAGATAAATCCAGACACTATCCTCACCTTTGGGCAAGAGGGTTATCCTTCTCTATCCTTCATGTGCAGGCTTTTCTGCCCCACTCAATCTATCAAAAAGTTCCTAGACACCTTTGGGCTGAACTAGTTGTTTCTAATAGGTGAGCGCAACTTAGCGATTTTAAAGAGAACTTAATCTCAATATTTAAATAAACATGATATTCATAGGATGGTCACCTTTGGGGCAGACAATCTAACCTACTTCAATCATGAATATTCAAACAACCGCTTTGAGTGTCTATTCCTAAACCCTTACAGGATAGACCTAGATGTTGCTTAAAACTTTCCTTAGAATTTCTACAATGTATCCTTA
>MVGT01004286.1:48791-94588 GCA_002174775.1 Macleaya cordata | reverse complement strand
CCCGCCCAACCCGCCCGAGTCCCACCCCTACTTATTAGTAGTTTTTTACAGAATATGTAAAGTATTTGAAAAGTTTATATGGAAGGAACTACTAATATCTAGTTCTTTTCCTTCAGTTTTTGTGCTTTTAATCATATTCAAAAGTTAAAGTCATCACGGATAACTGTAATTTTAATTTTTCTAAACTAATAAATCTCTTTCTCATTTTTTTTTCAATTTCAGATCAACCTTTAGTCTTTTTTTGCTTATTTTTAATTTCGTTTTCTTTCTTCATCTAAATTCATTTTTCTTATTTTGTTGTATTTTTTTTGTTCCATGGGTTTTTTAAAGAAAAACAAATTGTTGCAGTTTTTTTTTACAGTTAATCTGATTCCATGTTTTTATGTTGTGATGAGCATTTTATGTTCTATTTCCATCTTAATAAAGTTTAATTTTAAATTCTAATTTTATTTGTGCAAATGCAAAATTCTTTATTATTATGCAATTTTTTTTGTTACTCATTTCGGGCTTATGCTATTTTGAGCTTAAAACTTTGTATGTGACAATCAATTGATTAAAATTTTATTTTGAGAATTTTAACACTGGATATATACAAACCTGATAGACTAGGGCATAAATTTTCACTCGTCCTATTTGTGGTTGATGTTTTCTCTTATGCAAAATAATTTCTCATTAACAAAATTAATTTATTTTTGTTGATGCTTGTCAATATTTGCACTTTGTTTGATGTTGGAAACTTGGCTTTGACCGAGTTATTTTTGGATTAAATTAAGTAGGACCCACTAATTTTTTTGTGTGAGTTATAATAGTTTCCGGGTGAATGAGAAAAACTATTTAATCCCGAAGAGTCCCATGTGGATTGAATTAGTATGTTGGTGTCGTTTCTTATTTGAATAGGTGTCTTTTAGGTTCTTACACGTTTTGTCCTAATTTGTTTCTCTTCCTAAGAGTCGTGTCATCATCTATAAATAGATTTTTTGTTCCAGTGTTTTAATATATCAAAATATTCTAAGTGTGTACGTCTGTTTTCAAGAGAGATTAATTAAGTGTGATTCGTGTGTTTCCTTCCTTAAAGTGCTTTATCGAAGGACTTTGATCGTTGTACCTGGGAGACTAATCGCCAATTGATTCCGTAAGCACCAGTAGCGGGGCGAATATTGTCTTAAGGACATTGAATTTAATTCAAGCCTCGATCTTCTTTGCCTTTTATTTTATTTATTTTTAACGTTTGAGGTTTTGCAGATTTATCCTTCGTACAAGTTAGAGATTTTGATACAGTGGGAACAACAATCTTAAGATAATATTCACTCGTTTCTCACTGTTATCTATCTTTTAGATTTGTTCTATCCTTACATAACTCTAATTTTATTTATCTTCTCATTCTGGTATTCTATTTATCTGAAATAGGATACGGTTCTATAAGTTTATAGTTACAGAATTCTGATCTGAAATATTTAGATCAACTAACGTATTCTATTTAAATTGAAATAGGATACTTATCTGTACTAAGAAGTACTAACGTGTACTGTTAAGTAACAATACTAATTAAGTTAGAACAAAGATAAGTTTGTTAGTAACGTGTATGTTATACTGTTAAGTATTTAAATTGAAATAGAATTCTGATTTGTTATCTAAGTACTCAATTAATTAATTAATAGTATAATTAATTGAAACAGAATTCTGATTCGTGTATAACAAATAGTACCAAGTATACTAACGTGTATAATAGAATTCTAAGTACTGACGTATACTAACGTGTACTTAATAATTAATTAAGTTATACTGTTGGGTATAAGAATTTAATAATTAATTAAGTTATATTGTAGTATAATTAATTAAGTTATAAACGTGTATAGCCAATACGGTTACTAATTCTAACTGTTAACTCATAATTAGTACATATTATATATACTAATTAAGGACCGTATACAAATTCTGATTTGGACTACTTAATTAATATATTTTTTAAGTAACGTGTATAATTGGTGAGTTGTATACTGATTCGGTTTTCTGTTTTGTTGTACAGAAACTATGGCATCCACAATGCAAACTTCTGTTCCTCCTACCAATGTGGGTCCGGGTGAAAAACCAAAAAAATTCAACGGCTTTGAATTCAAGAGGTGGCAACAAAAAATATTGTTTTATCTCACTACTCTTAATTTAGCAAGGTTTTTATATGAAGATTGCCCAAAACATAATGAGGATCAAACTGACAGACAATCTGTGGCTGCAGTTGAGGCATGGAAACATGCTGATTTTTTGTGTAAGAACTATATCCTCAATGGACTAGAAAATTCTCTCTACAATATTTATAGTCCAATGAAATCTGCAAAAGAGTTATGGGAGTCTCTTGACAAGAAATACAAATCTAAAGATGCCGGAATGAAGAAATTCATTGTTGGTAGATTTCTTGATTTTAAAATGGTCATTTCCAAAACTGTAATGAATCAAGTTCTCGAATTTCAATCAATATTACATGAGCTTAAGGCCGAGAAAATGGTAATTAGTGAATCCTTCCAAGTGGCTGCTTTAATAGAAAAGTTACCACCAACTTGGAAAGACTTCAAGAATTACCTTAAACATAAACGTAAGGAAATGGACCTTGAAGACTTGATTCTAAAATTAAGAGTTGAAGAAGACAGCCGTGTCGCTGAAGAGAAGAATGAAAGTCAATCTTATCATTCAAAGGCTAACATAGTGGAAGAAGGGCAGAAAGTAAACAAGAAAAGAAAGCAGGTTGGAGGCCAGCGCAAACATCAAGGCACTTTCAAAAAATTCAAAGGAAAATGCTTTAACTGTGACAAACTTGGACATCGTGCTAAAGACTGTCGAAATCCAAAGAAAAAGTCAAATGAAGTTCATCTGACTGAAGAGGATAAGCTGGCGAAAGATGTAGCAGATATGAACTTGGCTGCAGTCGTATCTGAAGTTAATTTGGTTGGAAGTAATCCTAGAGAATGGTGGGTGGATACAGGAGCTACTCGTCATATCTGTTCAGAAAGGAAGATGTTCTCTACTTATCAAGATGTGAATGAAGAAGAGCAGCAGCTTTTTATGGGAAACTCTTCAACCTCAAAGGTAGCAGGACAAGGAAAAATCATTTTAAAAATGACGTCGGGTAAGGAGCTTACATTGAACAATGTACTGCATGTTCCGGATATTCGGAAGAATCTGATCTCTGGTTCGTTGTTAAGCAAGAACGGGTTTAAACTTGTATTTGTTTCTGACAAGTTTGTTTTAAGCAAAAATGACATGTATGTGGGCAAGGGTTATCTGAACGATGGACTGTTCAAAATGAACGTCCTTACTGTAATACCACCTATCAATAAAGCCGGTTCTTTTGCTTATATAGTTGAGTTACCTGATATTTGGCATTGTAGGTTAGGACATGTTAATTATAAATCACTAAGAAAATTAATTAATATGGATCATCTACCCAAATTTAATATAGATTCCAATCAAAAATGTCAAATATGTGTGGAATCCAAATTATCGAAACCTCCTTTCCATTCTATAGAAAGAAGTACTATGCCTCTTGAATTAATTCACAGCGACATATGTGACTTCAAATCTTTACAAACTAGAAATGGAAAAAAGTATTTCATTACTTTTATTGATGACAGCACAAGGTATTGTCATGTGTACTTATTAAGAAGTAAAGATGAAGCAATTGAAGTTTTTAAACATTACAAAAATGAAGTTGAAAATCAACTTGGTGTAAAGATAAAAACTTTAAGGAGTGATAGGGGTGGTGAATACGAATCACCATTTGCTGAATTCTGTTCAGAACATGGAATTATTCATCAAACTACAGCCCCTTATACACCCCAGCAAAACGGTATTGCAGAACGTAAAAATCGTACTTTAAAAGAAATGATGAATGCACTTTTAATAAGTTCTGGTTTACCCCAGAATTTGTGGGGGGAAGCAGTTCTTACCGCAAACTATATTCTCAACAAAGTACCCCATAAGAAATTAGATAAGACTCCATATGAATTATGGAAAGGTCGTAAACCATCTTATAAATATCTAAAAGTGTGGGGGTGCCTAGCAAAAGTGGCAGTGCCTATTCCCAAAAGGGTAAAAATAGGACCTAAAACAGTTGACTGTATTTTTATTGGATATGCAGAAAATAGTAGTGCATATCGCTTCTTAGTGTATAAATCTGAAATTTCAGATATACATGTTAATACAGTAATTGAGTCACGTGATGTCTCATTTTTTGAGGACATATTTCCATATAAAGGTGGATTAGAATATATTCCTCCTAAAAGGACACATGATGATATGAAAAATAATCATCAAGAAGAGGTCGAAAAAGAAGATGAACCTAGGCGTAGTAAAAGAGCTAAAATATCTAAGTCTTTTGGACCAGACTTTCTAACTTTTTTGTTAGAAAGTGAACCTCAGACATTTACAGAAGCAATGTCTACACCAGAAGCTCCTCTTTGGAAAGAAGCTATAAATAGTGAAATTGAATCCATTATGCAAAATCACACTTGGGAGTTAGTAGATCTTCCTCCTGGAAGTAAACCATTAGGCTCCAAGTGGATTTTTAAGAGAAAAATAAAATCTGATGGATCAATAGATAAATACAAAGCAAGACTTGTGGTTAAAGGTTTTCATCAGAGAGAAGGTATCGATTATTTCGATACATATTCTCCAGTAACAAGAATAACATCAATTCGGATGTTAATTGCAATAGCAGCTTTGCATAATCTTGAAATACATCAAATGGATGTAAAAACTGCTTTCTTAAATGGAGAACTAGAAGAGGAAATCTATATGAATCAACCAGAAGGATTCATAGTCCCTGGAAAAGAAAATAAGGTTTGTAGACTTGTCAAATCTTTGTATGGATTAAAACAAGCACCTAAACAATGGCACCAAAAATTTGATGAAGTTATGATGTCAAATGGGTTTAAGATCAATGAGTGTGACAAATGCGTGTATGCTAAAACCACTCAAAAAGGATATGTAATTATATGTCTATATGTAGATGATATGTTAATTATCGGTAGTAACATTGAAATAATAAATGATACTAAGAAAATCTTAACTAGCAAATTTGACATGAAAGATTTAGGGATTGCAGATGTTATATTAGGAATAAAGATTTCTAAAACATCAAATGGATTAGTACTCTCTCAATCACATTATATTGAGAAAATATTAGATAGGTTCATTAAAAATGACCCTAAAATTGCAAAAACTCCAGTAGATCGAAGTTTTCACTTATCTAAGAATAACGGAGAGAGTGTATCTCAATTAGAATACTCTCGTATTATAGGGAGTCTTATGTATGTCACTAACTGTACTAGACCTGACTTAGCCCAATCAGTAAATAAGCTAAGTAGATATACAAGTAATCTAGGAAAAGATCACTGGAAGGCCATAATAAGAGTACTCAGATATCTAAGACATACTTTAAGTTATGGGCTACACTATACTAGGTATCCAGTTGTACTAGAAGGGTACAGTGATGCAAATTGGATATCTGACACTAAAGATAAAAAATCTACAAGTGGATATGTCTTTAGACTAGGAGGTGCAGCTGTATCATGGAAATCCTCAAAGCAAACATGTATTGCTAGGTCTACAATGGAATCTGAATTCATTGCGTTAGATAAAGCTGGAGAAGAAGCAGAATGGCTTCGAAATTTTTTAGAGGATATTCCAGTATGGCCAAAGCCTGTGCCCGCAATTTGTATACATTGCGATAGTCAATCAGCAATCGGACGAGCACAAAGTAAGATGTATAACGGTAAATCTCGACACATTCAGAGACAACATAATACCGTTAAGCAACTGCTCTCAAATGGAATTATAACTATTGATTATATAAGATCACAAGAAAACCTAGCGGATCCGTTTACTAAAGGTTTAACAAGAGAGCAAGTTTATAAATCCTCGAAGGGAATGGGTTTAAAGCCTATGATCCAAGGGCATACATAATGGAAAACTCAACTTAGTTGATTGGAGATCCCAAAATCTAAGTTCAATGGGACAACTAAATTATGTATAACTCTATTATAACACTGAAGATTTTTAAACTCTTATCCATTTCCAGGATAGTAAAAGTATTACCTGCAATTAGGAAAGGATAATCTATAATTTTAATGATATCTATAACTTATTATATAAGTGGGGTATGGCCGCAGGATACTCTTAATAGAAAATCACCTATATGAGTGTGTAAGTGAGGGCCGCTTCTATGAGAATTTTTTAAGGCTAAAATTCTTTAAAACACTCATGAAACCAGGATTTTGTTCAGGGCCAAAATGAACAAACCCGTTAGAATCAACTTAATTTAGAAAAGAAACCGTGTAAACCCTACTGTCTTGGTTTACATTATATGGCTATACAGTTCAAGACATCATGTTCACTAAGTAGCCAGTAAACCCGGTAGCAGTTAATAAAGGAAGGTTCAAGGCTAAAATCCAGATATCCCGATACAGTAACTTTTCTATGTTCTCTCTCTTGTCTTTGCTTCTTTAATCTTTTTTTATTTCTCATTCATGTGGGGGATTGTTGGAAACTTGGCTTTAACCGAGTTATTTTTGGATTAAATTAAGTGGGACCTACTAATTTTTTTGTGTGAGTTACAATAGTTTCCGAGTGAATGAGAAAAACTATTTAATCCCAAAGAGTCCCATGTGGATTGAATTAGTATGTTAGTGTCGTTTCTTATTTAAATAGATGTCTTTTAAGTTTTTACACATTTTGTCCTAATTTGTGTCTCTTCCTAAGAGTCGTGTCATCATCAATAAATAGATTTTTTGTTCCAGTGTTTTAATATATCAAAATATTCTAAGTGTGATTCGTGTATTTCCTTCCTTAAAGTGCTTTATCGAAGGACTTTGATCGTTGTACCTGGGAGACTAGTCGCCAATTGATTCCGTAAGCACCAGTAGCGGGGCGAATATTGTCTTAAGGACATTGAATTTAATTCAAGCCTCGATCTTCTTTGCCTTTTATTTTATTTATTTTTAACGTTTGAGGTTTTGCAGATTTATTCTTCGTACAAGTTAGAGATTTTGATACAGTGGGAACAACATTTGATTGACATAAATATTCATTATTTGAATATTAATTGTTCAAAATCAATTTTGAATCGTTTGGACATATATTGTAGACTTGAAAACGTAGATTTTTTTTTTAAGAAAGTAGATGAGCTTTAGCACCTTCGGTTCTATACGTCTTTTTTTTTTAATACTCTAAGTTTAACTATTTGCAATTTTATTTGTGTAATTTCTATAAAATCTAGATTTCATTTAGAAAAATCAATTTCAAGAAGAAAATCTAGATATATTTAGAGAAAACTTAATGCGAGAAAAATTAGAAAAGATTTCGTTTGTTACCTTTTGTTAAGGCTTTCTAATATCTAAACCAATTAAAGATGCTTATTTATTAATAGTAAAAATGTCTAGTATTTTGGTAGCATGTAATTTAAGGGATTATGGGGGGTTTTAGATATTATGAAATTCATATGGAGTTTTTGGGTAGGAATTTTTAAATTTTAGAGCTTTCGACTAATCTCCGCCAAAAATAAATGTATTTAAATAAAAAGGAGGTTGCTATTGACATCTAAATATGTGATAAGGGAAATTGTCAAACATGGTCAAAATTAGTCTTTTAAATTGACTTTTAAAAGTAACAAATAGATAAGGACTATCAAACTTGGCCAAGCTCATTAAACAAATAATGGTTTGACCTTTTGTTATACACCTTGAAACATAATTACTCTCTCGTCGAATATGATTTTCTGGTCATCGGAGGTCATGAGAATGGAAGATGATGAGTTCTTCAAGACAAACTTTGTTTCAAGTTTTTTGAGTTTCTGATTGAAGAAAAAATAAATCCCAAATTCGTTACATGTTCGCCCTTAACAGTGTGACCAATTCAGAATGTTCGCACAAAAGGGTGTGAATGAACATTATAAAATGTTCACACTTTATGAGTCGAGCATTTAAAATGTTTATTTAGAAGGATGTGAACAATTTAAAATGTTCACACTTGAGGGATCGAACAGTTCAGATGTTCGCTTACTAGGATGTGAACAATATAAAATGTTCGCACTTGAGAGGCCAAGCAAATAAAACAAGTTCGAACCCTAGAGTGTGAACATAAACAGTTAATTATTATTTAAATTACAGTTTTACTTTTTATTTTTTAGAAATTTATTAATATACTTTGTATCGTTGAGAACGAATATGGAAGGGTTTTAGTTAAGTTTAAGTTTGCTCAATGTTTTTTGACCAAATAAGGATAACCCCAATTGTATCTTCGTATGCCCTCATCTGAAAACAATAGCCCTTATCACTCAGTTGCCCTTATCCCATATTTATATGTCAATAGCAGCCTCCAAAAAAAAATGCTAGCTAATTTTTTAAGGACCCTTTTTATTTTCTCTCTTCATTTCTAAGAACCACAATTCTCTCAATTTTGCTCTTGGACCAACATATTCGGAACTGTATGAAGTATCTAGAAGACTTAGCATATTGCTGAGTTTTTACTGTTAAATTTGAGGTAATTTGCGTTTAGACCCTAACTTTTGACCAATTTTAATATTTAGGCCCTAATGTTGTCCAATTTTGAGTTTAGGCCCTAACATCCACTTTTCTATCCACTTTTCCATCCATGTTCCGTTTTCTCTTTTTTTTCTTTTCCATCTTTGCCCTGTGTCCCTTGACCTGTCAACTAAATGATACTAAAATAGAAAAGTCACATCACTGACACAAATTAATTATTTTTCTCACTTTATTTTAGACATTCTTTTTTATTTATTTTCTGCAGCAATATAACGCAATATAGCACGTGTATAACATCCATTTTATTTATCCAACAACTCTTATTAACCCCGACCATTTTCTTCAGTATGACCATCAAAACCACTGCCATCGCCACCACCACTGTCCACAACCAAAATCGTTCTCACTTAATCGTTATCCCCCAATTTTCTCGCCCTTTCTTCATTTTCTTGTTCGATTCTTTTCACACACGAATCATACCCGTCCATGTTCTTTCTAGACACAGATTGAAAAAAGAGAATTCTTTAACAGTTCGCATGGAAATCATTTACTAGAGATCAACTTGATCTTTGTTGAAGGTCTTAAACCTCTATTATCAAAGCAAAACCAAAACCCATCTTCCCTACAAAGAAAGTTTATTTTTTGATCACCAAGTAACCTCTGTAGTTAACTTTGGATTATTGGATAAAATCTGACATGAAGTAAATAGTGGTGGTGGTGACGGTGATGATAGTGGGGTGTATTTAGTTGGGGATGGTCGGGTGTATTTAATTAGGGATGATTTGGTGAAAGAAAATATGAAAAATCAATAATAAAATGAATAAAAGTAATTAATTTTTGTCAGTGATATGATGGCTTTTCTTCGTGTCAGTGTCGTCATGTTGTCAGTTGATAGATTAAGGGATAGAGGGTAAAGTTAAAAAAAAGGAGAAAACGAACATGGATGGAAAAGTGGATGTTAGGGTCTAAGCTTAAAATTGGACAATATTAGGGTCTAAACAATAAAACAGATCAAAAGTTAGAGTTTAAACGTAAATTACCCCGTTAAATTTTTATATATGAAGTGTCTTAAACACGAATTAAAATCTAAACTGAATATTTTTTGTATTGCGATTGTTTGACCGGATTACAAATCTTATGAACCAAATAATATTCGTCATTTTGCCGTCTCGAATTTTAGCCGATGCCAATTTTCTGCCAAGTGTTTCGAAGTGAGATTGGTCCTCGGCCTCAAACCCCTAGTGCTAAGATTTATCTCAAGATCCTACTGGAGGCAATTTTTTTGAACATCTAGAAGGAAAGAAATGCTAGAATTTTTTAAGACAAAATCCTACCTTTGATCAAAGTGGTGGAACAAATTAAGTTTACTACAACATTCTGGATAGAAGGGAATGAACAATTACGGCACTCTAGTGGAGAATCTGATGATTAGATGGAGGGAGATTGTTTTTTAGCCCCCCTTGATTTTTTTTCTTTTTGTGTCCGTCTTTGCTATGTTTTGGAGTTTTTGTTGGATGTATATCTCTTATGTACTCTTTATAGTTCAATCAATAATTTTTTGGGAGAATGAAGAATAAACCCAATATAGGACCTCCCTTTAAATTCCAACCCAGTCAAAATAGGTTTTTTGAAAGGACCAAAATACCCTTCTAGAAGAAAAAATGTATTGTTTCTCTCTTTTTACTCTCATATCTCTCTTTTCACTCTCGTTTCTCTCTCTAAAAAGAAGAAGATGATGAATGTATATAATCGTCAACATTTATTGCGCATCTAACTCACCAAAAAATAGATGAAGATGAAATAGATGATGATGAAGAAGATGATGAAGGTAAAGAAGAAGAAGATGAAAATGAAGATGAAGATGATGAAGCAGAAGATGATGAATTGTTTTCCCATCGAAATGTGGAACACCGTCGAAAATGATCGAGTTACAGGTTTAAGAGCGTGATGAAATCGCATCAGTTGCATACCACTTCAACTTGCACATAGTTAAATATCAGTTGCATAACAGTTGCATATCACTTGCATGCACACAGTTGCATATTAGTTGCATAATTGTTGCATAGTACTTGCACACAGTTGCATAGTAGTTGCACACACTTTCACACAGTTGCATTTTAGTTGCATATTAGTTGCATAATTGTTGCATAGTACTTGCACACAGTTGCATAGTAGTTGCACACACTTTCACACAGTTGCATTTTAGTTGCATATTAGTTGCATACCAATTGCATATCAGTTGTGTATAGCATAACAATTATATTAGTTGCATAACCATTGCATATATAACAGTTGCTTAATAGTTGCATAACAGTTGCGTAATAGTTGCATAACAGTTGCATAATAGTTGCATAACACGAGATTGCAAAATTTTTCTTTTCATTTTTTTTTTGCAGAAAATGAAAACAAAATTAAATGGCAAGAAGAAGATGATGCACATGGTCGTCTAATTTCATAGGGATTTTGACTCACCGAAAAAATATGAAGATGGAAAAGATGATGATGAAGATGTAGACTAAGAAGATGAAGAATAAGACAACGAAGAAGAAGATGATTGCCAGCAGCTCTGACGCACCGATAAATCTGATTCGTCAGAAAAAATGGTGAAGAAGGCAACCTACGATCTCTCTCTCTCTCTATTATTTCCTTTCTAAATAATGGAAGGACAAATATGTCAATAAAAAAGTAAATAAAAATAACTCAAAGAGTTGAAAATGACATGTGTACATAAGATAATTTTTTTGGGTTGGATTTAAAAAGGATAATGCTATACTTACAGTAGAATCCTATAGAAAAACCTATAGAATGGAAATCTGACGGTAGTGTATATTCACACACCCTTCGTGATTTACGTCACACACCCTTGTGATTTGCATCAAACCCAAAATTGTTCCTTTCTGTAGATTATGCTATAGGTTTTTCGGTAACCGTAGCACTACGGATTTAAAAAATTAAATTGAGTGGGAAAAAATGAAACACAAGCTAAAATTGGGGCTAAACCTTAATGTCTTGGTTTGAGAGTCTTAAACCGTTTGATCCGATACGAGTTGATTGGAGTAGAGCGGACGATTGAGTTTTGAAAAATTCACATACAAAAGTGATGGGTTACTCAACAAGGTTCTAAGAGAAGAAATGCATGCACTCTCTTGGTAGACCGTACTAAAAAAACCATCAATACTGTCCTCGCACGATCAAGTTAAAGTTTTAAATGTGCTATTCTATGACGTTGTTGCATCATGTGGAGGATCATGTCGGCTTTATCTGGCGATGCATAGTATTTTTCAAAAAAATAAAAGAAATATGTGCAATGCAAATGTATGAACCCTCGTTTATATTGGTTTATATTTAGTAATTGCAATTAGAAAATTGTTAAAGCTGAGGAGTCCGGACTGATATAAGAAATAAATAAAAAAAAAATCTAATTCATACAGAAATGGATTTTTTTAGTCCTCTACAAATGAATTAGAAATAATTTCAAGAAATTTAGGCAAAGGATATAAGCTAGCACGGTGATCTGCCGCTCTATTTGTCTCTAAATAAATGTGTTAATCAATTTAATCTTAAAAAAAAAAAATTCACAAAACAATATTTTATTACTAACGTGATAATAAATTATGACTTATATATCTTAATTAACTACTAATGGGAGATAAAATTATCCAAATATCCATTTTAGATTCGAGTATATTCTTTTATTTTATTTTTATGATTGATCCAGGGCAATTATTTTTTGATCTGTTTTGTTGTCTTGTAGATATGCGTGTCCCATGATGCAATCATCATCAAATTATTGCATCATCTTAAGGCAATACTTACAAGCCTAAAAGAAGATTATGTCACAAAATGGTCTGAACATATTTCCTGTTTGGATCCGAACTTTTCGAACCATATTCATGATTAGTGGATAAACAGATTACCACGTTCAACAATTGTTTGGGTATCATCAAAGAAGTGAAAATAGCGGAGCAACTCTGGTGGGCTCATTCTAAGCCCAATTAGCTCAATTTTGACCTTGAGCTGCCTTGGCATGGTAAGTATTGTTAGAGCATCCACAATGCTAGTTATTTTTAACAAGATTGTCTAAAAATAAATTCACACTCAATTGTGTAAAAGTGTAAATTTACACTAGCAAGAGAGGGAGATGTGGGAATATAGACAATATGCTAAATAATTTATAAAATTAGCGGAGCAAATTTTGAAAGCCCACGAGTTGCTGAGTGGAGTCCGAGAGAACGCTGGAAACCAAGCGGGGTTTGAAACTGAGCCTCACACCCTAGCGGTCTGTCCAGCTAAGCCTGGAGTGGGCGGGGTCTCAAAGTCTGCCCACTTCCAAGGTGAAAAACAAGATCTGGTTTTGAAAATGATGAGCCGATTTTACTTTTTTAAAACGTGTCATTGAAATTGTAAATTTACACAAGCTTGGCATTGTGGGTTAGTTTTGTAGGTCCCACATAAATTGTATATCTAATCTTATATGAGTTTTTACAAAACCAAGACTGTGGATGGTCTTAGTTGGCTCAAATCTCCATTTGACAATGAAGGTATTTTGAGTTGGTTTTATTTTTGCTCAGAAAACAAACAGTAGATTAAAAAGAGTGTAGCTACATTGCCACTGCTCTGGGCAGTAATATTTACACAACCAGTCTCATCAGTAGTGAGAGCATCAAAAATAAAAGAAGGAAGAGATTCAAAAGAAGCAGAACCATTGTTAAATAATCTTGCTGCTTTTGCAAGGAAGTCTGCAGGTCTATTAGTATCCCTATGAGTGAAAACAAAAACTGCAACTATACTTTTGTAATCTTTCAAAATATTTCTGCTTGTCCATTCTATAACACCTTTGCCATCGTTGATGAAGTCAATTAAGTTTTTTGCATCTGATTCGAAATAGACCTTAGAAAGATTCAGATCTTTCGCCCATTCTACTGCTGTAAGAATGGCTAATCCTTCTGCTTGTTCAGAAGAATCTGTTCTAAGTTGAATACACTTGGCTGCCCTGAAGTGACCTGCATTATCTCGAATTAAAATCCCAATTCCTGCAAATTCTGAAGCAGAGATAAAAGAAGCATCGATATTTAATTTAAGAACATGTGGTAATGGGGGTCTCCAACTAATATTTCTATTACCACTATTTCCACTTTGAACCTGATGAGAGACATGGTATAAAACTCTGTTCTGATTTGCTATCATGGCTATAGCCTCAAAACCTGTTTGAGTTGAAGTAGGATAGTTATGATCAAACACTTTCTTGCATCTAGATTTCTAAATACACCAAGAGATTGTAGCAGTAATAAGAATGAAATCAGGGAAAGAAGAAGGCCAAAAATTATTAGGAGCAAACCATGTTTTTATCCACTCTATAATTGATAATTGTGAAGAATTTGAAAGAGCTGTAGCATAAGGGGTTGAAAACCAAACAACTTTTGAAAAAGGACATTCAAATAACAGGTGTTTTAAAGTTTCCTCAATATTTAAACAAAAAGGGCAGCAACTATTCATGGAAGAGATGGTAGAATTCATTTTTGAATTAGTTGGTAAAGTATCAGTCAAACATTTCCAAATGAACAATTGAATTCTAGGCAACAATTTTTGTTTCCAAATTTTTGACCAAATTATGTCTATCACAGGATTTGCCATTGCAGCCTAGTTTGCTTTGAAAAAAGATTTGACAGAGTACTCACCATCTTTGGTCAGTTTCCATCTGATTTCATCATGACTATCTAGAGGAATTCTGATTTTGTTTATAGCTTCCCTAGATTGAATATCAAAAGTAGAATTTAAAACAATTTGGTTCCACTTCTTATTAATAGGACAAATTAGATCTACCACCTTTTGGTGTGTGATGGTGTTAACTTGATTGTTGAGAGGTTTCAAAGTAAAAGAATTAGGAAGCCAATAGTCATTCCAAATCTCAACTTTTTTACCATTTCCCACTTCCCATATACAATATTTTTCAATTTCCTTAATGCTATTATGAATTCCTTTCCAAACCCAAGATTTTAGAGATAGTTTGAAAAGGATTAGAGTTAGGATAATACTTAACCTTAAGAATAATTACTGCAAGAGTGGTGGGGTACTTTAGAATTCTCCACTCAACTCTAGAAATTTGAGCTGTGTTGACATGATGAATGTCTTTAAAGCCAAGCCCACCACATGAAAGAGGTGGACACAAAGTACCCCAAGCTTTCAGGTAGCACCCTTTTTTTCCTTTATCCTTCCCCCACCAGCAATCACGCTGAATAGAATTCAGCTTATTAGTTATCTTTTTAGGAAGAATAAAACAAGACATTTGGAAAATAGTCATAGACCCAAGAACAGATTTTATAAGGTCAGATATACCAATTTGAGAAAGAAGTCTTCCTTTCCATCCTTCAAGTTTGTTTTTAAACTTTTTTATAACACCATCAAAAGCTTTAATTTTGGATCTACCTATGAAAAGAGGTGCTCCTAAATATTTTTCATTGGTAGCTATCATTCTAACCTTAAGAATTCTCATAATCATTCTACAATGTCTATGATGAATATTTGGGCTAAAAAAGAGTCCAGATTTTTAGAAATTAATCATTTGGCCTGAAGAATCACTGAAAGAGTTGATTATATCTAATAGGTTCCTAGTATCATTAAGATTTGCTCTAGTGAAAATCAGACAATCATCAGCAAATAAAAGATGGGATATAGATGGACTATGTTTTAAAACTTTAATTCCATAAATCAAAGATCTGTTTTCAGCATCAAGAAGAACTTGGGAAAAGACTTCCATACACAAAATGAACAAATAAGGGGATAAAAGGTCCCATTGCCTTAGGCCTCTAGATGGAGAGAGCCTTTTTCTAGGAACACCATTTACTAAAACAGCAGTGGTAGTGGTACTAATGCATTGAAAAATTAAATCACACCAATCTTTTGAAAATCCAAATTTTTCTAAAACTTTTATTAAAAATTTCCACTCAACTCTATCAAAAGCTTTTGACATATCTAGTTTTAAATCTATAAAACCTGATTTTCCTTTTTTCTTTTTTAAAGTGTGATGAATCTCATGAGCAATAAGAATATTGTCTGAGATTTGTCTATTAGGCACAAAAGCAGATTGAAAAGGAGAAATAATTTTATCAAGTAATGGTTTCATCCTATTGGCCATAAGTTTGCAATAATTTTGTAGATTGTATTACACAAACTTATGGCTCTAAAATCGGCAGAGTTTGAGGGACAACTAATCTTTGGAATTAGTGTAATAAAAGTTTCATTCACTTGTTTGAGAAGGAATTTTGAGTTGGTACTTTGTGTTAACTTGTTAATGGATCCTACACCTGCCCGAGTAAATTTAGATGTGGGCATTCTCAAATGGGGTCCTGCGTCACAATGAGAGTATCACACCTGTCGCCCCCTAATTAATACCTTCCTCATGAAAACAGTAAAAATTATATCACTTCCAAAAATACCTTCACCAAACAGCAAAACGGGGCATGTGTTGTTCCATTTTGGACAAACTGAAAAATCAAAGTGTACAGAAAACTGACAGAAGTAGACGGCCATTAAAGCACATCATAAAGGTCCCTGTTTTTCTTTCTCTACAAAATCTGCTTCCATCTCTCTAAAATATCCCTCACTCCGTCTATGTCGTTTAAAGTTTAATGAAACTCGTTGGGTCTACAATTTCTGTAATTTTAGAAAGGGAAGAGAGAGAAAAAGAATCTATTTAAATGGTGGTTGCAATTGCAATTCCAAACTATAGAGAAATAGAGTGAGACAGGGAAACAGAGAAGTTGAGTTAGAGATACAGATAGAGATTAGAAAAAGAAGAAAAAAAGAGAGAGGACAGAGAGAAAAGAGTGGAAGAAAGAGAGAGGAGAGACAAGTCTCTGTCAAAAATTACAGAACGACAGAGGATTGAAGATTTGACGGTAGGGTTCTAATGTGGAGAAAGGAAGTCGGTCTCTATTTGGTTGAAAGGGTATTTTTGGAAGTGAACTTATTTTCACTGATTTCATGAGAAAAGTATTAATTAAGGTGGACAGGTGTGATACTCTCGTTGTGACCCCAGGACCCATCAACGGAATGCCCACATCTAAAATTTACTCGACATGCACCACAAAAACATCCGTTATGAATCCGCCCAACTAACCTACCCACTTGTTATTGGCGACAACGACTTATAAGATGGAGTTTTTCCGTCACAAATGACTACTGGCGACTGTTTTTGATCTTTAACGATGGCAAGACCTAAATGACTCGTAAGTTGACCATCGACCCTAACTATGATTCGTTTCAATCCTATCTAACTCGACTTATGGCTAAACAAGTCAAGGTAAGAGTTGAGCATTTCTAACTAGTGACTCGTCAACCCTGCTATGATTAGGGTCGATCTTGATAGTGTACTTGTTTTTATATAAAAAGGTCAAATTTGCTAGTCAAGTTTATGGTTTGAAAAAATGACCCATTTCATAAACTAGTCAGGATTTAATAATTTTTTTTTATATAGTTATATCCAAATCCAAATTTACATATAATAAGTTTTGAAAATCTAAATGCCCTACGGTTAATGGATTTAATCGTATGTCAATGTGACTAATGGTTAAGGATCACACAATCACCTAATAAAAATTACTAAGGTGATAAACAGTCAAACAATAATCTCTAAAAAGAGTATTGACTTATTCGATTCTCAATATGCAGAATTAAGAACAAGAATCGAATATTTCAATCTCACAACAACTATGAAAATATGCACAAGAGATTTTGTTAACGAGGAAAACCCAAACTGGGAAAAACCCCGGGACCTAGTCCAGCGAAAATCCACTAAGAGTTATTGAAAACTTACAACCCGATTTACCAGTCGTGGACACGATTTACGACTCCCTCTATGCTCTGAACAGCTACGGTGTACAATTCTTCCACAAATTCGAACTCTACGAATTTGCCTCTTACTTGATTATCAATTCTCACGCATATAACTTGGAGTCCACCAAGCCAACGTGAACGAGTTGCGCATACAATCTGAATCCACGAACCAACACCTCCCGCAAAATGATGTGTGTCTAACTTGAACTCCACAAGTCCCGCACCTGAACGACTACTCAACTCCTCAAGTATATCACCACGAACTTGAATCTTCAAGCTCAATCACTGGAACTCCACCGGTAACAAAACACAGGTTTTGAGTTAAAATGGGAAGGGTTAAACCATGTACAACAAGCTTGGAAGCTAAAGGATTAGAGTTTAAAACTCTCCAAGAACTTGTTGATGAATAGGGTAAAGGGTTAATTAAACATTGATGGTTCAATCCCTATTTATAACTGAAAATGTCCAGCACAAACCCAAAAATCTCTAGGTTATTTAAGATCAAAAGCTAGACACAATAATGGAGATGAGGAGATATTCCATTGGTCCCTCATCCCACTTGGAGGTGTTCCCCACGCCCCAATAATTTTCCTAAAATATGCTTAAGAGGGAATGTGCAAAAAAGTGAAACAGAATCACTTTACAGCTCACAAAACAGCTGAAATCGCACAGATCTGGGCGATGGTTTCAAAACTGACTTATTGGTTTCGAAACCAACAAAGGCCTGGAATGATTTAATAACTTTGGTTTCGAAACTAACAAACCAAAAACCATCTGACATTACTCTGCATCTTTGGTTTCGAAACTAACAAGTCAGTTTCGAAACCAAAAACCATCTGTTGGCATTTTTTAGCTTTGGTTTCGAAACCAAAAAACATCTGCATCATTTTTCAACTTTGGTTTCGAAACCAAGGCTGTTGGTTTCGAAACTAACTTTTGGCCACAGTACAATGGTCACAGTTTTCCTTAAAAACGTAGTTTTCTAACAGTATTCTTCCAAACACTATTTTTAAGGGGTTTTGACATCTTTTGTCATTCCGAACTTCCTCATATGATCTAATATGAACTAACCACCTATGGTATTGAGTATCTAAGTCACTTACCATCCTAGGATGAGTTCCGGTGGTGAGTTGAGCTTTTTGGAGTCTTTTCTTCGCAATGAACCGAACGACTCACTAACTCTAACTCAAGTTACATTGACCTTCTTGAGTTTACCTTTGACACAAAATTTGACAAATATGACATGAGTGAACTCATGGACCTAACAATCTCCCCCTTTGTCATTTTCGTGACAAAGCCATACATAAGAAAATAGTATAAAGAACCTTCCCCATTACAACTCGTATTTTCTTACACATGACTCAATAGAACTTAAAACACGGATTGTATAAAACAACCTGTTTCCTGCACATGCTCACAAAACAAGTCAAGGAATCTTATAAAATACTAAATACATACCTTGAAGAATGTTTAGAGCATTTAATGAAGGTAGANTGGATTGTATAAAACACCATGTTTCCTGCACATGCTCACTAAACAAGTCAAGGAATATTATAAAACATTAAATACATACCTTGAAGAATGTTCAGAGCACTTAATGAGAGTAGAGATAATCTCTCTCCCCCTTTGTCAAAGCTTCTCCCATCTTAAGATATCTTCCAATGGTGGTGAATTGAGCTTTGCACAAGTATTCTCTCCTTCACTATAAGTCTTTATTGATTAGAAATATAGAGACAACTTGCTAACTCTTATTGACTATATTGAGTTCGATTTGACACGCAAATTGACAAAATCCATGAGGGAACTTATGGACCTTACAATCTCCCCCTTTGTCAATTTCGTGACGAAACCCATTCATAAGGCTCAATGAGAGATATAAGACAAAACTCCCCCAAACAAATAGAGACATTAAACTCTATGGGATGTCTTTAACTTGTATCATGCACATGTCCACAAGGCACATCAAGGTACCATGGAAGTCATGAATATAAATAATGAATAAGCTTACTCTCCTCCTTGATAAGTGTTACACGAATCTCTCCCCTTATGTGATATATCTCCTATCACATAGTACTCCCCTTGCAAAGACAAGAACACATAATTATCTCCATTTTTGTCACAAATAGACAAAGAATAGAAAATAACAAACGTACAAGGAGAAACTGAAAAAGATAATGTATGGAAACACAAATACAAGCCAACCTAACCATAAGGATAAATATCTAACTAGTTTTCAACCAAGTAGATATTTAGATAGACAATAAGAAAGTATGGAGGAATGCAAGTAAAAATATGTCACACATTACAAAATTTATCAAAGCTAGTTATAAGGCGTATCAGAGCTAAGATAAGAAATAAAACTAAAGTGTGTGAACATGTCCTGATTTTGAAAACCATTGGAGAAAATGTATATTTTTATATTTTTAAAATATTAGCCTAATACAAATAATGAGCATGCATGCACAAATATATGCAATTAAATAAGACATGCAAGCTCCCCCTCAACCAGATCATGAGAAAGATTTGAATCTTAAAACTTATCTGGTTCAACATGCATCAACACTCAACAAATCTACACTATCAATGTATGCAAGTAGATAAGTTTTGTTGTGTCTAAATCATGTTGTTAAGGCTATCAATAATATAATACACAATCACAATCAAAATTTCTTAATCATGTAATTGCAAAAATTTATTCAAATATAGCCAAGCTAGTTCTCAATCATGAAAATCACAACACTCAATATCCTGATTATGGTGTGTGTGTGTGTATGTGTGTCTGAGAGAACAATATCATTATGTGAGATCATCCTAAAAGGAAGATAAGATGAGGTTATCCATATTACCAATTTCTTCAAATCTGAACCTTACCTAGCATGAAAGAACTATCTCACATTGTTACCTATTAATGACCTTCATGTTTAAGTTTGAATGAAACTTTAGGAACTCAAGAGCATGAGACATAGATTACCAACTTGTTCCCAATATTTTCCTTAAACTTGCAAGCGACTCTTATCCGAGGATACACAACCAAGAAAGTACCTGTATTGGAACCAAGTGGGTCACTATGAGGTCAATATGACGAATAAAGAACATCGAGTTCCCAATCTTTTTGCTGGATCTCACTCTTTTTGATGTTCAAACACCGAGTTCAACATTTTTACGAGAACTCACTCTTTTGGTGTTTCACCAAGCTCAAAATATTTTACGAAAGCTTACTGTTTTGGTGATGTTTCATAACATGATATAACAATATTTTTCCAGTACTTCATCAAAATACAATATCCTAATGAGAGATAGCCCAACCAGCTAGTTTAGTCCACAAATGAATCATGAGCTTTATTTATAAACCATCTAATGATCCAACTAGGATAAAATTATACTTACTCAAGAGACTCTTATGTGCACAAGATTTATAAATCAATCAAGAGAGTATGTGGATTTAGAGAAGAGATTCACAAGCTATATCAAAACAAAGTAAAGCAATTCAGATTTGTGAAATCTCTCATATGTTCAAGTATTCTATAAAAGATAGCCAACAACAACAAGAAGAACACTTAAAACACATCTGTATTAGAATGCAATTTTATGAAAGCAAACTAATCTTCAAAATTCACTCTTCAACCCAAAAATGATATGCAATGCAAAACAGAAAAAAGTGAGAACATAAACCTACAGAAAAAAAATTTTGCTTAATGTGGTTGACCATCAATAGTCACCACTTATGTAGTAGCTTGTTTCTTATCCAATAACAAAAGTTTCTACACTTCATTCAGTATTGACAAGAAAACAAGATTATAAACACAAAAATATACACACATGTCACAAAAACGATTTGACAATAAATGGACATGCTTTAAAGTATGATACTTAGTAGATGGAATATCATGTTCAAATGCAATAAGAACTTATCTACAAGTACATACTACAAACTAGAATGCATAACAAACAACTAAAATACAAACTAGTAGAACATTCACTCAACTACCCCAATAATATATGTAATTAAAACAAGGGGAGGAGTGAGAACGTCAACAATCAAGTAATGGTACGACCACTACCACAAACTAATAAATACTTAGATGACTTACTAGTATTGTGTGTAGTGAGAATTTCAAGACTTGTCAAATCACTTTTTCTTACCCATATGGACTTGAGCTTCTTAAATGTCTTCATTTGATTCAAGTCCACAGAAGTAGGTTTGGTTGTCTCAGACACAATCCTTTTGGTCTTGTTCTCTTCCTTTTCTTTGAATAAGATTTAGATCCAAAGGAATACGTACCTTACTTGTTGTTATTAAGCTTTCCAATCTCTCCAGCCAATGTTTGAGCTTTATCACTTAAAGACTTGATTCTTTTCAGAAGATCTTTATTGATATTCTGAGAATTCTTGCATTCTTCCAAAAAGAATCTACATTTGTTCTTCAAATGACCCTTATAACCACAAAAAGAACACACATTAGTATCATTAAAAAATTTAGGCTTACCTTGTGGTTTTATAGCTTGCTTTGGGACATGTTGCTTGACAACTTGCTTTGGAGCTTCTTGGTCAACTTGCTTAACTGCTCTCTTTTGTGAAGGAGGAGGAGTATTAGCTTTCACAAAGGTCGTTGACGTTGAGGTGCTAGAAACCTTACTTGGATCAAACCCGAGTCCCTTCTTGTTACTCGAATTCTTCGATGCTTTCAACATAGACACACGGTTATTCGACCCATGATTGAACGTTATGAGCATCTCTTTAGACTCTTTCAACTCATCCTTCATTTTTTGTATCTCTTAAATGAGAGATGTGACTCTCTCATTAGCCACCACTAGTTCATTCTTGAGGAATTTGATTTCCTTATTTTTTCCTTCAAGAATCTCTTTGTCCTCTACCTCCCTCTTAGATGCTTCTTCCACTTGAAGAGTAAGATCATTATTCTCGGTCTTAAGACTTGAATTCTTTAGTTTGAACTCCTTGTTTGCCTTTGACAAGCTCTTGCTATTTTCAAGAATTCTTGAGAATAATTCTTTAGGATCAACATCACTCTCATTATCACTTTGGAGATCATCAGATTCAGTTTGTATATCATCTTCGTGATAATTAGAGTGATCAACAGAGGCAGTCATAGCCCATAGTTCAGTTTTGTTCTCTTTACTGCTTCCAAAAGTACTAACAAGATCTTCAGAATTAGTATATAAATCTTCAAAGAGATTATCAAAAGATTCTACAAAGGTAATAAAAGCCTTAGTGGTTTCTTCTTTGATTTCATTAAACAATATAGGTCTATTTACTGCACTACCTTCTCTTTGTGTTTCCATAGGTCACAACAAGGATCACACTTATGTTAAACCCTATAAGTGAATCCGCTCTGATACCAATTGAAAATCTAAATGCCCTACGGTTAATGGATTTAACCGTATGTCAATGTGACTAATGGTTAAGGATCACACAATTACCTAATAAAAATTACTAAGGTGATAAACAGTCAAACAATAATCTCTAAAAAGAGTATTGACTTATTCGATTCTTAATATGCGGAATTAAGAACAAGAATGGAATATTTCAATCTCACAATAAGTATGAAAATATGCACAAGAGATTTTGTTAACGAGAAAAACCCAAGCTGGGAAAAACCCCAGGACCTAGTCTAGCAAAAATCCACTTGGAGTTCTTGAAAAATTACAACCTGATTTACCACTCGATGATTTACGACTCCTTTTACGCTCCGATCAGCTACGGTGTACAGTTCTTCCACGACTTTATTTTACTTGATTATCAGTTCTCACACATACAACTTAGAGTCCACTAGGTGAACGTGAACGAGCTGCGCATATAATCTTAATCCACGAACCAACGCCTCCCACAAAATGATGCGTCTCCAACTTGAACTCTACAAGTCCCGCACCTTGAACCACTACTTGACTCCTAGAGTATATCACCACGAACTTGAATCTTCAAGCTCAACCACCGAAACTCCACCAGCAACAAAACTCAGGTTTTGAGTTAAAATGGGAAGGATTAAACCATGTACAACAAGCTTGGAAGCTAAAGAATTAGAGTTGAAACTCTCCAAGAACTTGTTGACAAATAGGGTGAATGGTTGATTTAACATTGATGGTTCAATCCCTATTTATAACTGAAAATGTCCAGCACAAACCCAGAAATCTCTAGGTTGTTTAAGATCAAAAGCTAGACACAATAATGGAGATGAGGAGATATTCCATTGGTCCCTCATCCCACTTGAAGGTGTTCTCCACGCTCCAATAATTTTCCTAAAACATGCTTAAGAGGAAATGTGCAAAAAAGTGAAAAGGAATCACTTTACGGCTCACAAAACAGCTGAAATCGCATAGGTCTGGGCAATGGTTTCGAAACTGACTTGTTGGTTTCGAAACCAAAAAAGGCCTGGAATGATTTAATAACTTTGGTTTCGAAACCAACATGTTTGGTTTCGAAACTAACAAACTAAAAACCATCTGATATCATTCTGCATCTTTGGTTTCGAAACCAACAAGTCAGTTTCGAAACCAAAAACCATCTATTGGCATTTTTTAGTTTTGGTTTTGAAATCAACATGTTTGGTTTCGAAACCAAAAAACATCTGCATCATTTTTCAACTTTGGTTTCGAAACCAAGGCTGTTGGTTTCGAAACCAACTTTTGGGCACAGTACAAATGGTCACAGTTTTCCTTAAAAGCGTAGTTTTCTGGCAGCATTCTTCCAAACACTATTTTTAAGGGGTTTTGACATCTTTTGTCATTCTAAACTTCCTCATATGTTCTAATATGAGCTAACCACCTATGGTATTGAGTATCTAAGTTACTTACTATCCTAAGATGAGTTCCGGTGGTGAGTTGGGCTTCTTGGAGTCTTTTCTTCGCAACGAACCGAACGACTCACTAACTCTAACTCAAGTTACATTGACCTTCTTGAGTTTACCTTTGACAAGAAATTTGAAAAATATGACATGAGTGAACTCATGGACCAAACAAGTTTAACGCAATTTAAACTTTTCAAGGAGCAATATACTCTTACTTGTGCATTTTAAATTTTTTTTCTATGTACACTATAATGTTTTATGTGTGCAAATCTTACTTTGTGGCTGACTTTCGATTAATTTTGCCTTAACATCATCGAAGAACAATGAAGAAGAAATAAAAATCTTTTATAGATAAGAGTTGTGCAACTTTTTGTTTGAATTCACATATTTGTCATGTAAATCCGGTTTTAACAATTCGCAATTCAAACTCAATAAACCCTAACTAGTTGCGTATAAATTTGCATACTGCATAAATATAATTTTTTTAAAAAAAATGTACGTTAACCTGTCTCATTTCAAAGATAGTCACAAGTGCTCTGAAAAATATAATTTTTGTGATGGCTTATTTGTATTTTCAAAGTTTGGATATTACTAGGCATTAGAAACATAAATGAAAGTAGCAAATTACTTTCTCTTTCTGCAATATGCTTTTAAAAAAGAAACGTTTGGTGCTAAGATGCACCGAAAGTTAAGGATATTTTAATCGATAAAACTATTAGCATGTGAAAAATCTTGTTTTGAACTAAATGCATATGTATTTTATATTTTGGACTACACGCATAGAAAAAAGGTCAAAGAGGAGGACCAAATGCTCGTTCTCTTTTAAAAATTAATTTATACCAATTTTAAAAGGGCGTTGTTAAAAGAGTTCCTCGAAATGTTAGGGGATGGACAAAATAGGGGGTGGACTAGATTGTTTAAGTTGGTTGGGGGGATGAATTTAGTTTTACTTAAGGGATGGTCATCTAAAAATGGGTTGATATTTTCTACCCAACCCAAAAAAAATATCTCAACCCTTAAAAACATCACAACCCTTAAAAAATACCCTAATAAAAAATACACCCGTCATCCCCACCTCCGGTCACCACCACTCCACCGTCGGCCACCACTACCACCTCCGGCCACTGCCGCTTCTTCTTCTTCTTTCTTCTTCTCACAGTCCCTCTCTCCCCTCTTTCTCTTTTTCCTCTTTCTTTCTCTTTCTCTCTGCCCTCCCCCTCCTCTCCGTCTCTAGATTTTTTTTCCTTTATGAAGAGAAAAATTGGGTGTTAGATTAGTTTGTCCCCACACCACCCCTAGTAAAAATAAGTAATAATTTGGATGAGGGATTTTGTGCTAAAAGTCTATTTAACTTGTCTATCCCCAAACATTTTGAGGAACTCCTTTAACAACACCCTTTTAAAACTGGATTATTCACTTTTTTACTTGTATTAAGGCTTCTTTTTTTTTCACCTTTGATTTTTTTTATAAACTTTCGATATGGTTTTTTTTTTTTTATAAATTTTCGATGTAGGGTTTGAATATTTCCAAGGGTTTGATTTCTAGATATCATCTATATGGTAAGAAAAACATCCTCACGGACTTCACTTAAAATTAACCCTGACCTGGATCATTTTCATGTGAGCCCCACAAATTGTGGAGCTTCCATGGGATTGAATAAGATAATAACCCCTATCAAATTTATTAGTCAAAGATATGCAGTATTTTGAAGGGCTGATTTCAGAGGGTTATAAATTTTTAGAATGGATTGATTTTCGAATCAATTGCATGGTAAGTAGAACATTCCCACAGGCCTCACCTAAAATTTACCCCTGGATCATTTTTATGCGAGTCTCACAAATTGTGGAGCTTCCATGGGGTTGAATAAGATGGGACTTAATAACCTATCAAATTTATTAGTCAAAGATATGCCGAATTTTGAATGACTGATTTTATTGGGTTAGAAATTTTAAAATAGACTGATTTTTAAATCAATTGCTCTACATTTTGAGGAGAACATTCTTACTTGAAATTAGCCCATGGATCATCTCTACAACTATCCCCCACATTTGGGGCTTCCATGGGATTAAATAGGGCGGGGCGTAATAACCACTCTCAATAAATTAGTAATGGGAGCAGTTCCAGTACCATCAGATGAACCAAGGGATGATTTTTTGTGATGATGATCTAAATAATGAGGAGAATATTCTTTATAAAAATTAGCTCATTCTAAAACTGGCAATTCAGTAATCTAGTTTTTTAAAAATTAACAATGACTGACTCATTCATTTTTACTATTAAATTGCATCAATAGATAGTGGGGTTACAAGTTTTAAAATTAGCTGATTTTTTGTGAGAATAATAGATGTACTGAAGAGAACATCCTAACCAAAAAATCAGCCTTTGATTCATCTATATATGGGCCCACATGCCATGGTAACACTGATGACAATATAGTGATGGCACCAGAACCACTCTCCATGCAACATGGGTTTTGATAAACACAAAAACAAAAAAATAAAATACCAATGAAAGCAAGAGGGAGGTTATTGCACCCCCTCTTAGAACACCCCCTTATAACGCCCCCTCCTGTGGGGCCCACATGCGATGCATTTCGAGGTTGATTTTTTTAGAGGATGTTCTTCTCACTATGCATATCATCATATTAAAAAATCACTTCGTTCTAAAACTTTTAACTCCTTCAAATTAACGCTTTAAAAATTAGTAATTATTTAGTAACTATTTGAGGGTCAAATAGTTACCAATTTTTAAGAAGTAATTTGAGGAGGTTAAAAGTTTTAGAATGAGCTGATTTTTGAATATGATGATATATATAGTGAAGAGAACATCCTCTAAAAAAATTAACCCCTAGATGCATCATATGTGAGCCCCACAAGAAGGGGTGCAATAACCTCCCTCTGAAAGCAAACAGAATAGCCAACTTGGTTTGGTCTCTGGTTGGTATGTTGGAGCTCATGATCCAATAAGCCGTCCTGGATGTAGCCTTGAATAATGGTAATTGATTAAGGTACAGAGAATAGTTAGTACACCGTACAGATCGGCCAACTCTAGTGATTAACACACAACATGATCGTGATCCTCTGGCCCCAATCTGTCTGTCCCTCCCCTGTCCCTTAGCTAACTAGGTGACATATGTCCTTCACTAAATATCATTTAATGTTTAATTAACCTCTCAGTTACCCAACTTAACTCTGTTATCTCTTTTTTTTTTTAAATAATAAAAAAAAAATCCATCCGACCCTACCAGTCTCTCTCACAAAGTTGTCAAGTTGCAGCAAGGGTTTTGGTCATTAATGGCGCTTTCTCACAGGCCTTTCCCCCCTCTCTTCCTTCCTCGAAGCCTATCATGATGAGGAGTAAAGAATTAGGCTTTCAAATACCCAAAGATCACTGAAAATGTTGTTAATGATGCGATTGGTTTGATCTTGGCTACTTTGAGGATGATCTGTAAGAGTGATCGGTATGTTAGGAGTGGATTGTAGAAGATGTGGGACTTCAAATTAATTACAGAGGTCGGCTAGGTTTTGATCTTCATCTTTAGCTTGTTTCTGGGTTTTAAATTCTTTCATTTGATGAATATGTTTTGTACAAGCTTGTATTGGTATCATAATGATCACAACCCCTTCATATTATCATCATCATTGGATGATTCATCACAACCCCTTCATATCCGATTTTATAATCTGATGATATTCTTTTGTTACTTAATTTGTACGGTTAGTTGGGTTTTTTTTATTATTTTAAAAAAAAGTTAACAGTGTTAAGTAGGGTTAATTGGAAAGTTAAGTGAATATTAAATAGTATTTAGTGGAGGGACATGTGTCACCTATCTAGCTAAGGGACATGGGAGGGACAGGCAGAATGGGGCCAGAGGATCTGGACTCGATCATGGTGGGGTACAAAATCAATGATGCAATCAAGGATGTGGGACCGATGTAACCAAGTAACCAACCACATGCAGCCCAACAATAACCAACCGACCTCAAAACTCCCAGAATTCTAGCCGGGAAGTTTGACACTTAACCGGTGTGTAAGAAACCGGTAGATTGAGATCGATCAAGAGAGACAAACCCAAGAAAAAACACAAATTAATGAGGATTTCACTCATATCCCTTTCGTGGTGCCATTCAATGCCTTTTCCAATTGAAACTTCCATTTCATTCTGAAGGTGTGGGACCCACATTATTTTTTTTTTGTTTTTTTTTCAAAATTAGATATCTCATATCTTCTTTGTTTTTTTAAACTTGTCTCACTTAGAAATCCTATGTGAGGGATATCTATCTACTAGTATCAATGCTTTTTTGTTTTTGTTTTTCTAAGTCTCGGCGCCAAGACTTTGAAATTATTTTTGTGGTAAGATGTTGATGCCATTTACTCACGTGGGTTAATTAGTATGTGAAAATCCTGTTGTGTTTTGAATTTTTGAGCTTTTTTTTTGTTAGGTGGGAATAATTAAAATTTGAACATCTTTCGTAAGTGAATGTTTTAATTTTGGTACAAATTTACTACAAGTACAACTGTACAAGTGTAAGGTCGATACAAGAGATTGCCGTGAGGACCACCATGGACGATGTAGAGAAACAACGCCCTAACCTATTAATCAACCAGTAATGACAGGAAAAAATAAAAAGCGCTCTGTAAGGCAAGTTTTATGGAGACGTCAAACCCTTAAAATGTAGAAGTTTGGTTGTTAAGGTCAAGTATTATGTGTTAGTAATAGTCCGACATAAAAAATGAAAACCTAGCAAACCTAATATATATAAAGATTCTGTGCTACTTCACTCATTGCCAATTATTTTTAAATTAGATGCCCACAAATTTAATATGATATTAAGTGATAGGCCCCAAGGCCACACATGCTCTATGTCACCCAAAAGGGTGTGTTAGATCTATATTTTTGTAAGAATTAGTACTTCACGCCTTAGAGCATCCACAATGCTAGCTAAATTTAGCAGAATTGTCTAAAAAGTAATTCGCTATGGATTATCTAAAAATGTAAATTTGGACTAGCAGGAGAGAGAATTGTGTAAAAATAGACAACATCTAAAAATATATAGAAAATTAGATGGGCGGACTCTCAGAGTTAGCCTGGAACCAGGCGGACTCTGAGAGTGTGCCTGGTCGCCAGGCGGACTCTGAGAGTGTGCCTGGTCGCCAGGCACACTCTGAGAGTCCGCCTGGTACCAGGCTAATATTTTTTTTTTTTTTTTTAATCTTACTAAAATCAATTTTTTTTTTCATTATTTTTTTTAAAAAAATGTTACCTTTTTTGGGCGCTATCTCAAAGACCGCCTGATGTTGGGCGCTATCTCAAAGACCGCCCCACATGTATATTTTTTTTCTTTTTTATTCTTTTCACAAATTTTAGACAATTTTGGACAAAGATGCAGTGCGAATAGGGTTGTGTATTTCTACAGTTTTTAATTTTTACACAATCAAAATAGACAACACGACTGTGGATGGTCTTAGAGAAACAAGTGTATACAAATACTGTGGGTGGAACATATAGAGGGCTATTTTAAGCCTTTGAAAATTGGCAAGTTTTGAAGAAGTGAGAAAAAGGTTTTGTATATGAGAGTTGTTTTTTTTTTTTTTTTCTGAAGCAAATTTATTCGATTTGGTTGGAAGTTAGGTCGTTTATCATTTTTTTCAGATTTGTTTTTTGTATTCTATTTGTTTTCTTTGTACTTTTTAATGTATGTTTATTTTCTCATGTTGTGTGTAAGTTTTTATTATTAATAAATTAATTGGGATTTACCCATTTATAAAAAAAAACTTTAATTTTATAATTTGTGTACAGAGGAAAAAAAAGAAAAAGGAAAAAAGAGAGTGTAAAGGGTTGTTGAAGGTGGTAAATGTTAGTTAATGTTGGAAGTAGACAAGTAGTAGCCGGCTCTCTTACTAGTACACACTAAATGAGACGCACTCCCATGCATTCTCACACCTCTCATTTACTCTCTTCCTTGTCAAGTAGCCAAGTACTACCCTATTAATTCAAAGTGGAATCTTGGCTCCTTCAATAGAAGGACAAATTAAGTTTGGTCTTCGATCAAGTTACCAGATCTTAACTACAGTTCATGATTAGTAGTTAAAGTTCTTTTCTCTCTCTCTTTTTTTTTCTTTTAAATATATTTTATTTTATTTCAGATTTAGTAGTTATAAAGTTCAAGCATGCAAAAACTTGATAAACCAAACTGTTGGTTCAGTAAAAAATTTAAGTGAAAATTTTCTTGCACCCCACTTTAATTTGTGTTTTCCCACTCATTTACACTCTCTAGGGGCCTATCGGTCTATCTATAAAGCACAAACATTTTACTTGGGGCAGAGTATATGTATTGGACATGTGTTGCACAATGACATTTGTTGGACATGCATGCCAACACATCATCGTCGGACACACGTGTCCTTAGACATATTGCATACGTATCCCACTTAATATTTAATATGGATACTCCGTAGATACTTAGAGTTGACACACTTATATGTGACTTAATGTTAGACTCTTAATTACATTCAGGGGCGGAACCAGGAATTTTGGTTGAAGGGGGCTAATGTGAAGCTTTATTAATTAGAAATTATTCGTTTGGTTTGCGTTTAATACCCGACTTTTACGTTATTTTGAAGAATAACAAACGTATTAAACTCATATATTTTTCATTCTAATGTAAAATTCATGAAAATATAAACATATCGTATTATTCTCTTTAATACACGAGTTTTTCAGCAATACTATAAAATTATTCATAAGATAAATTTTGAATTTATAGTTATATGACAATTGAGATTACATGTGAGTACGTACGTATATAAAAAGTGCATCAAGATAAAAAATGCACCTTGGCAACATTTAGTAAGGAGGAATTTTTTGCCAAAAATATTTGTAGGATCCATGTGGAGATATCAAAGGGAAGATTTTTAGCGATGATGTTATGCACACCGCATAGAACATCTTTCTATAAGATTACTCTAATTTAAGACTTCTAACCCAATCAAATGTTAGTTTAAAATTAAGAAATATTTATTGCCGAACTTTTGAAAAGATTAGAAGTTTTAGGATAATGTGATTTTGGTAAAGATGATTTAATAAATATATATTCGCTGAAAATCAGCTTCACATCATATTGTGCGGATCCCATAAAAATATTCAACGATATTTTTTATAAAATAAACAAAGTATAGAGGGGCGGCTGTGAAACAGCGATTCCCCCTTTTCCATTGATTATTTCTTTTTCCTCTAATTTAACATCATAAACAAAGAACGGTGTCCCTATGTGATTGGTAGATACTAAGAAAAAATGATTGGTAAGTCCTAAATAATAAAATGTAGTTGTTTATTAAAAAAAATAATAAAATGTAGTTGTTTATAAAAAAAATAATAAAATGTAGGCCGTTGGAGTCCCTTCTTTGAATGAAATGCTTATAGGATTTTACTTATTTATTTATAGGCCCATGCAATTTTAGGATGATAGTAAAATAAGAAGTTTTATTAGAATTTTTTGGAAACTCAGCTACTCATACTCGGGCTACGGCAACAAAAAGACCAGCCTTCTTGTTTACTTTTTCCTTTTTTTTTTTTTCAGTTATACCCTGGGCTAAGATACTAAACCCCCACGTGTCCCAAGACTAACTTCTATATTAAAAAAAAATTCACACTTGTTGACCCGGGCTTGAGCCCGAGTCAGCCGCATGGTAGTTTCGCCCTTGATTACACTAATTATATCTATATATTCATTTTATGTTATTTGTATTCTAAGTGTTTCTATAGTACTTTCGATCTACAATATAATTAAATTAAATTGCGTGGCTCCAAAATATTTTTTTACAAAATTCTTGTATAAAATTAATAATATTTTTATTTTATGAAGCAGGCCTTAGGGGTTTCAACGGGGTGGTTCCTGATCAGATCCAGAACCGGTACTGCTAATATGAGGGCAGTTCCGATTCTGGAACTTCAATTGGTGGTTTCAGATCTTGTACAACTAGGATCCCTGAGTATCCGCGGGTACGCATACCCGTTTTTAGTTTTTCCTTTTTTTTTATTTGCTTTTTTCACATAAAAAATATTTGTATATTATATTATGTATTTTCGTATTCTATTCAATCATAAAATTATTTTTATTATGAAATTTATAGTATAACAGTCATTGGTTTATTTTATTTTTTTAATTAAAAAAATTAAAAAAGAGAAAACTTAAAAACCCTTTATATTATATCATATTATAAAATTATAAAATTTATACAGAATTGGGTACCCGCGGGTATCCGTTGTGTAGAACCGAAATGGATCCGAAATTAATCAGATCCACAAAATGAGATCCCAAAACTACAATAAATGGTTCCAGGTAATTTGATACCCATTATGCCCCTTCCAAAAATGTTTTTACTTCTTTATTTTAATAAATGGATCATATCTTATAATGTGTTTTAATTTAATATTCAACTTCTTGTGTCCTACTTCTTTGAGATTTATTACAACCATGTCGTATCATGTTGTATCCGTATCAGTGTCTATGTCCGTATTTATGTCCATGTCTACTAGGGGCCTAGTGATGGTAACTCAAGGGTTTATTCTTTCGTGATATGATAACTTTACCATATTGATCAATATTATTTTAATACTATAAAGGAGGGGTATTAAACCCTATTTAGAACACGTCCATTGCACCCCATACATGAAAGAAGATGATCCATGGACTAAATTTTGGAGAGGATGATCTCTTCCCCATGTAGATAATCATATCAAAAACTCAAATGCCCCATTCTAAAATTTTTAACTTTCTCATCAAATAGGCTCTTAAACTATTCGCAACTTCCAGACGTCTTTTTTTACTATTGAATCCTAACCAGGGGCAAAACCAGGAATTTATAATAAGGAGGGCTAGTGTGAAGCCTTGTTAGTAGTAGTCCATTTAATTAACCTTTTAACAACCAATTTTTTTATTTTTTTAAACAACCGTATCGCAACCCTCATATTTTTTCAATATACAATGAGTATGTCATGTTAATTACATTTAAAAATTTCTAATCCTATCAAGAATTTGTTAAAAATCAATTATGAAAGGGACAACATTTTCATGATTTATTTCAGGCTAGCTATTGACGGGATTAGAGGTTGAAAATCACCTATAAAAGAAATTTCACAGACATTGTTTTCACCAAAACTTAGCTCATTCTAAGACCTCTCACCTAGATCATCAAGAAGTGGTTGAAAATCATGTAAAAAAAAATTTACATAAATTCAAGTGAAATGAATAACTCGAGTAAGTACACATTGTGCAATGCATCCAAAGTATAATTAGGTTACCATCTTGAGGGAACACACGTTGGAATCATACTCTTATTTTATTTTAATTTTTGTAAAGAACTCTTAATTTATTTGAAATAGAGATACGATGGGTGGGTCTTTGCTATTTGAACACCAAAATCGGTGTCGATTTTTAGACACCAAACCCTTAGGGCCTATTCCAAAGGCTGATTTTTTGTGAGGATGTTCACCTCACTATGTAGATCATCCTAATAAAAAAAATTAGCCTATTTTAAAACTTCTAACCCCATCAAAAGTTGAATGAAAATATAAACGGTGATAAGTCAATTTTTAATGGAGTAAGAAATTTTAAAATGAACTGATTTTTTGTGAGGATAATCTATATGGTGAGGGGAACACCCTCACCGAAATCATCCTTTGGAGTGAGTCCTAAGGGCTTTGTGGGTATAATTGACTTCATTTTTAGTGTTTAAGTAGCAAAATAGTAGGTGGAGTATTTAGAGAAGGAAAAAAAAAGTACAATTAAGGGTCAATTAAATTAATTAATATTGAAGTCTGACATCATTATAATATAGAGATAGGTAATTTATGTTTTCAAAATGCCCTGGGCTATAGCCCCAAAATTAGTCCACCCAATGCATAATCCCTATATAAAAAAATTTATCCAAAATTCCACCTCGGGCTTCAGCCCACCCTAGCCCATACTTAGTTATGTCCCTGGTCTTAACTAATATTTGATGGGGTTAGAAGTCGTAGTTTGAATCGATTTTTGGATATGATGATCTAGATAGTAAGGAGAACATCATCATCAGAAATCAGACTTTACATCATCTCAATGGGCCTCAAATGATGGGGATGCATGTCCAAAATTAAGAGTGTTGTTATTGAAGCTCCCTTTTCCCTTTGATTTTTTCCTAGAGGGGACTCCCCCTCACTAAAGAAAACTAAACCCTAATAAAAAGAAATTTAGATTTTCATCTTGAGTCGATCTCCAACTTCATGGTTACCACATTCAAGATTCTGGTGTTGATGAACTCTACCCAACGGTAATAACGACTCCAGTTTTCGACAATCAGTGTTAGAAAAAAAAATTACGAGTGTCAGCTCCTTATTTAAACACACAAATATGTCAAAAACACAGAGGAATAAGTTTTTAAATAAACTCCATTAATGAAGGAACAACTATAAAAATATAACTTCGATGAGGGTATTTGGTCTTCAAATCCCATTCAAGACTCAAAATCAACAACATTCGAAATAATACATCTTTCTAACAACCTTTTTTTATTTTTTTTTCTCTGTAAAATGTAATCCGAAAAAATCAGCACATTGAAATTCGACCAAATCATGTTGAAGATGAAGAACTTTTTCGATATAAACCTCTCGAATTTAATTAATATTTTCGATAGGTAGTTGTCAAATTTGTGAAACTGATCCACCAATCAGTTGAAAAACCACATGAACTTGTCGAAAATAATAACCAAAATCGACAGATTGTTGGCAAAACTATGTAACAAACTCAATAGGTTGCTGTCAAATTTAAGTTTTAACTAAAATGAGATAGCCTCCCCCCAAGTAAAATAAACCCTACCCCCTAACTAATTTGTAAAATTTGGGAGTGCCCCTTAACTGAGCGAGTCCCTCATCCTTAGTAAGGAGCCCCAATAGGAGCAAAAGCTGCCTCCTCTATATATAAATAAATTTTAGAAGATTTAATCTTTTACGTACTAAGATTATCATCTACATGTATGATGAGGAGATCATCTACATTCACAAATCTTTTAGTTATGCGATAATCTGCATGGGGGTGTTACTGCCCGGTGGAGGGTAAATGAAATGTAAAAATACTAAGTGGGGTGCAAATAAAATTTCCCATTATTCTAAAGATTGAACTTTTTGTGAGTGAAGAAATAACACGTTCTCATCGATCAGCTGTATCTATAAATTCAGAATGATTTAATCCGCAACTCTTTTATTTTCTCTAGATCTCTCTACTCTGTCGTCTGTAGAGAGTGAACAGTATTTTGTTTTTCATCAGCTAGAGCTAGAGCTAGAGAGAGAATTGTATAGAAGTTAGTTATAATAATAGTTAATAATTGAAGAAGAAGCTAGCAAGCATGATCGAGGGCACGGAGATGCCGTGTGTACACATTGAAAGCATCCGTTATGAATCCGCCCAACTAACCTACCCAATTAATTAATAATAGTCAGAAGAATTCTTGCAGACTTTGCCGGCCGGGTATTCCTCCTCTCCCGATCTTTCTGCCCACAATTAAACCATTTTTTAGGATGGATATAAGTTATATTGCACCATGTTTTTTTTTTTTTTTTTTACACTATTTTTTTACAATTGTTACACCATTAATTTTAGTGAGAATGATCTATATGATTAAGAAAATAATCGTACAAAACATTCAGCCGTTAGTTCACCTCCATGTAGACCCCACAAACTTAAATAAACGTAGGCACATAGAAGGTACATACAAATGAAGACAGAAAATCTACTCTTACCGTGGTATAGAGTAAACAATGATTTATTATTGTTATTATATTCATTTTATTAGCAAAACATGAAATTAATTGTACGTAAAAAAATACTCTAGGTCAGGTTGTACTTTGATTTACTAAAGATGCTGGATTTTTAGTTGCGTACTTTTTCTAAACACACCCTTAATCTAATTAGATATATGTTAACTGTGATAAAAAAATCGAAACAAGGTCGACCTAAATCTGTTTAACCATGTTAGTTTGAGATGCACTGAGTACGAGGATGATTAAACTGAGTCAACTCGGTTTTAACTCATGCCCATATATATAGTAAAGTGGGGACAAAAGTTTAGGTATTAGTTATTGACTGTACAAATAGAGAAGCCAATAGGGATTTTGTAGAAACCAAAAATTTAGTAGAAAATTAATTAGATTTATAATGTGATTTTTAATAATTTTTCCAACGTATTTTTTATTATTACAAAATTTCTACCTAAAATCTCCCTCCAAACAGACTATTAATTCTTTTATTTACTACGTGATCGTGCGGTCAAGAACTACTATACATATGTATACTTTAGATGTCACACGCTAGTGCGTGGGATAACAAGATTCTTATGGGGAATAGACAATTATGATGATGCCAGGGATGAAACCCTGCTAAATATGGGTCCAAACAACTGACGATTTTCATGTCAAGTCTTATCCTCAGCTGCCTTCTCATAATAATAAGTGACCGTTGGAATTTCATAACTTGGGTGTATTTATTTATAGAATGCAAAAGGAATGACAAATGGAAAACTTTTTTTAAAAGCGTTAGAGATATGAAAACTCGATCTCTGTTTTTGTTTTCTTCTAAAAAAAGCCTTTTTTTTTCTGACATTTGGAGAAATAAAAAAAAACTCAAATATACCCCTTGTTTTTCTTCAAATTGCATTGTTTCCATAAAAGGGTTTTGTTAACATGTGCCCTAAGGGCACACGTTAAGAAGACTTAATTGGTGTTATTTTTGCATTGTAAATCGTGTTTCTCCTTTAGAATTCCTCAACAGTTTTAACAGCTTTGGGTTCCAAAAATGCCCCTTAAAATACTCTATACAAAACTGTCCCAGTTTTCAATCTTTATTACATTACACACCCTTGTTTGTTATTTTATATGAAATCTAACTCTTAAACAAAATAGCACATGACTAATTTTATATGGGTGGGTCCTGCAAAATATCCCACGGTTTTCAATTGTGGGTACAGTCCTATTTTTTTTAGATTTTGTTATGTAAACATTAGTTTAGTTAAAACTCAATCCCAGCTCTTTAAAAAAAAATAGTTATCCTATTTATGGAAATCAATTTATTCGAGCCCACTTCAAAAATTAATTTTTGATGATGATGTTCTCCACACTATATGGATCTTCCTCATAAAAATTAGCATATTCTAAAACTTATAAATTCATCATCTATTAGATGAAATCAATAGTAAACTAAATAGTTCAATGAACGTTGATTTCCAAGTTTTAAAATATGCTAATTTTTGCGAAAATGATTAACATGGTGATGAAAGCATCATCATCTACTATCATTCCTTAGATCAAATTCATGTAGGACCCACATGTAATGTGTGAATAGCGACGTATCTTGATCTGCTCTCGATATGTAATCAAATGGATGTGATTCATAATGACGAAGATTATGGATAGTGGTGACGATTATTATGATTGATGATGTTGGATGTAGGAAAATCAATGATTACTATAAAAAACGGGTTAAACAGTATTCGAATCCGAAAAAAATACCCTATCTTAATTCGATAAAACCTCAATTAAGATCAAATTAAGTCTAATTTCTTTTATATTTTTAAAATTAGTTGCTTTTAAACACCAACTAAGGTCAATTAAGTTTCAATTAAACTCAGAAAATCCTAATGTGGTTAAATTGAAGTCGAATTGAAAAAATTTTGGAGATTTTTCCCATTTTGAGCCAAATTAAACTCAATGATGATGGTGATCATTGTGATCATCAAGATCTGGTGATGGATGATTATAATTATGATAATGATAATGAAGACCTACTATAGACCAGATCTTGATCATAAACACCAATTTATGCCCTCGAACGCCAAACGCCAAAAATACGGAGTTTACCATGAGATCAAATTTATACACACCTCTAATTCAACCCAACAACCACTTCCCCAACTCAATTTAGTCTTTTTCCAAATCAATTTTTCCCCAAATTGGCTCAATGCAGACCTAATTGAATGAATCGGGTGAAACCTCCAAAATTCAGGCTCAAATTGACTTTAACCGGACCACATTAGAGTTTATTGAGTCTTGGCTCAACTCAATTGGGTTACTGTTTACATTCATGTGTATTCTTTTCAGTTATTAATGAATTTTTTTTATTGATCGAGCAAAATAAAAAAATTTGAATCATTGTTTAACTCAATTTGATTTCATTGAGTTCAATTTGGCTCAAAATTGAGCCTAACTAAGGAATTAGAGAAAATCCCAATTTTTTCCTAATTTAGCTTCCATTTGACCAAATTATGATTTTTTGGATTTAATTGAAGTTTAATTTGACCTTAATTGATGTTTACAAATAACTAATTTCAATTTAAAAGAAATTAGATTTAATTTGGCTCAAAATTGAGAAATTGTGTGAAAATCTCCAAATTTGGCTAAATTTAACCATTTCGGGACCATTACAACAACTTAACGTGTTCCCCATATCATTACACCAATTTAATTTCAAAATAGCCAAATTTTTTTATTTTGATGCACTTTTATTTCTAGTTATACTCTTATTTTCTATAGGAGATAAAAAAAAGTTAGTTTTTTCTAACTTTAAATTATTATATCTCATAAGATTTTAACAAAATATAAATTTAGAAGAATTGGTCGAGATGAGTTTATTAGTCAACAATATTTTTCTGAAAAAAAAAATTTATTGCGGTTTTTTTTTTGAAAAATATTTTTGTATTTTATTTTGAAAAACATATTTTCAGTAGAATTTATATATTTGTACAAAAATATTTTTGCATATAGTTTTTAATAATAGATTTTGATAAAATTAATATTTAGAAATCACTCGTTTCGATTTTTACCTATTCCTTTTCTATTACCTAATTTGAAGCCTGAAATATTGAATTTGGATTAAATTTAAATAAAAAATTAGTTAAAAAGTATTGTTCACAGTCTCATTTTGAAGATTCAACGAGTGCTTTTTGAAATATAATTTTTTTTAAAAAAATTGATTTATATTTTAAATGTATGACATTTTTTGTAGAAAAAAAGTAATTTGTGCTAGCAATACGTTATTTAATAAGTTAGGGTTAGGTTCAATCCTCAACAAGTTGGCTGATTGAGGTCAAGATTGGTAAGCTCTAGCTAATACTAAATTTTTTAAATTCACTAACTAGTCATTAATCAACATTTAAAACTTAACAATTAAAAGATTAAATTTCTAAATAAATTTTAAAATATTAAATTAAAACTTATAAATTACTTATAAATTTTTTTTAACCTTAGTTTAAATTTATTTAACAATATATAATTTACATGTTTGACTGGTGACTTGTAGAGTTGACCAGTCTAACCCTCAATTCGGAAAAAGGTCAACCCTAATCCTACAAGTTAGAATCAAATGATTTTTTGTAAGGAAGATCTACATAGTGAAGATGAAACTTATTTTTGGATTCAAATACTGATTATCCGTTTTTCGGAAGACATAAATTGTGAAATCCAATATCCGTTCATTATCATATCGAATTCAAATAAGGTACTTTTTTTTTAATTTTGGATTCGGATACTGTACTACTCATTTTTTATAGTACCCATTGACTTCCTACATCCGTTATCAACAATTATGATAATCGTCACTACTATCCATAATTTTTGTCATTATTAATCATCCATTGCATACGAAATATCGATTAAGATACCTCGCTATTCATATATGTGAGTCCTACATGAATTTGATCTAAGGAATGATAGTAGATGATGATGCTTTCATCACTATGTTAATCATTTTCGCAAAAATTTAGTATATTTTAAAACTTAAAAATCAGCGTTCATTGAACTATTTAGTTTACTGTTGATTTCATCTAATAGATGATGAATTTATAAGTTTTAGAATATGTTAATTTTTATAAGGAAGATCCACATAGTGAGGAGAACATCATCATCAAAAATTAATTTTTGAAGTGGGCTCGAAGAGATTGATTTCTATAAATAGGATAACTATTTTTTTTTAAAGAGCTGGGATTGAGTTTTAACTAAACCAATGTTTACATAATAAAATCTAAAAAAAAGGGGGCCATACCCACAATTGAAAACCGTGGGATGTTTTGCAGGACCCACCCATCTAAATGTAGTCATCTGCTATTTTGTTTAAGAGTTAGATTTCATATATAATAACAAACAAGAGTGTGTAATGTAATAAAGATTGAAAACCGGGGTAGTTTTGTATAGAGTATTTTAAGGGGCATTTTTGGAACCAAAAGCTGTTAAAACTGTTGAGGAATTCTAAAAGGAGAAACACGATTTACAACGCAAAAAGTAACAGCAATTAAGTCTTGTTAACGTGTGCCCTTAGGGCACATGTTAACAAAACCCTCCATAAAATTATCTACCACTTGTGAAGCAGCCTTTATTAAAGTCATAAACGCAGCAATATATATATATATTGAAAAAAAATTAAAGACCAATTTAGTTATCTTTTATTTATTTTTATCTGTTAAAATTTTAAGAAAATCAAATTATTGGTCAAAATGTGTTGACTAAAGGTCAATTGATAGAGTAGGATTAAACCCAAAAAAAATAGTACTAAACCCTACATTCGCAGCTTTCTTGGCAAAGCAATCAGCAACAAAATTAGCTTTAAAAAACACAGCCAAAAAATGTTGAATATGGTACGTTTCCGACTTACAACCCTTAAACTGATCTTCGTACAAGTATTAGTAGCCCTCTCCCATTGGGACGCTGCTGTTTGAACACCAAGATCTAGTGTTACAATTGTAACACCTAATTGTGGGACCCACATTGTTTTAAAGTTGAAATTTTGTGAAGTTGTTCTTCTTATCATGTACATCATCTTTACAAAAAAAAAATCAGTTTATTCTAAAACTTCTAACCCATAAATTTCTCACAGTTAGTTTTCATATCAAATATTTTATTAAGTTAGAAGTTTTAGAATCGACTGATTTTTTGTGAGGATAATGTAAATGATGAGGAGAATAACCTCACAAAATTTCAGCTCTGAAGTGTAACTATGTGGGCCCCACAGTCCGGTGTTACAATTGTCACACTAGATCTTGGCGTTTAAGTAGCACGGTCCCTCCCATTGTGCTCCCATGGGATCTCACATAAGGGCTTGAGTCCTTTACATCTTGATGAGTATCTTCCTTGTCGTTGAATAATCTCTGAACGTTTAGGGCAGAAACGGCTTTGAAGCAAGGCCAGCAAGTCGGTCACCTCGAGGTTCCAAATATTTTTTTTTTCATGTTATATTTATTTCAAAGTTTACAACAAGTTTACATAGGTCATAGAGAAAATTAAAAGTCTAATTTTTCGTGAGGATGTATTCGTCACTACGTAGACCATCCTCATAAATGTTGGGATTTAGTCCCAAACTTAATTTTGGAAAGAAGATTTTTGGTATATTTAGAGTTTCCAAATATGAGCACAAAACTTGTGCATGGGTTCACTAAATATTCTAATATTATTTGGTTTCTTTAATTAATTATTTCAACTCACCATATTATATATGGGAGGTTGGTTTCAACGTGAAGCAGCATAGGGAGATGTTAGGGCAATTCTAGTGGGAAATCTAAAAATAGATCCGAAAAAATAGAAAATCCATGATAAAAATGTATTTTGCTCTAGTGGGGAATCTCTAAAAATGGTTGAAGAAACAAAAAAAAGCAAAAAAAAAGAGAGAGAGAAAATAAAATCAGTTGAGATATGTTGTGCTCCTTTGTTTAAGAAGAAAAAATATAAAAGTGGGAGAGAAAATAGCTTTCCTAATATTTAAGAATTAAATATTGTGCATTGCAGCTCATGCAATGAGCGAGCCGCTCATCCCATCAACGTACGTTAATCTGATTAGCGTGCCGCTAATCCGATCACATCCTCCACTATGGATCCCTAAAATAGTGGATTATGATCCATTTTTAGGGTTTAAGGGACTCCACAAGCAGTTTTCACACTCCCACTAGTGCTGCCCTTAATGGAGGAGAAACAAGGACATACAAGGCTTGTACGGTGAATATCAAACACAATTTTTGTGGGGTCGTCTAGAAGTCGTGTCGTCGTCTTCTTACACTTCTTTTTCTCTTCTTTTTTCTATTTTTTCTTCCATTAACCTGGACCTAGTTTTTAGATCTGGGTTTTGTTTATAAAATGGGTTAAAAACCCAACTTATTTTCTAACTTAACCCAAATGAAATATAATTTTTTTATTAAAAATAAGGTCCCACCCCAAATTGTTTAATCAGATGTAATATTTAATGTCAAAATTTGGTGTCCCTGTAGTCTTGCCCATAATCCATGGCTCTATGGATTCCCATATCCCACTAGACTTGCAATGAATAATCTCCACTCCACATCAGCATAATGGGAAAAAGAATTAATAATAAGTAGTGGCGTTTTCGTAATTTTGACCAGAAACCAAGGTGCTCTTTGGATCTGGCTGGATGGTTTGAATGTTTTATGTTACTTTAGCATTTTATCTCTTTGTATTCTATTCCTAACAATTTTAATTTCCTTCTTTGTTTCTCATTCAATCTTTTGTTTTTTTGTTTGTTGGTTGATGTTTAGCTAGGGTTCTTATTCATTGGATTCTGTGTAGAAATGTCTCTCCATGATTTCCGTGTCTTTTATTTTTCTTACATTAATCTAAGGGTCCTCTTAAAGTGTGCTCTTAGGGCACACGCTAAGGATATTTTTTTTAAAAAAATTTCATATATTAGAGGCTTTCAAATCATCTAATTTTTTATAGGTATAATATTATCTATCATTTATAAGATGTTTACAAAAAATTAGTTCAATCAAAGATTTATAACTATCCAAAGAAATTATTTTAAATGTCAACCGTTCATTCAAACTATTATAGTCTTGATTAAGTGTTTGTAGTGTTAAAGGGTCCTAAAGGTGTCCGATTGAGCTGATTTTTTTTAGATATGATCCAAATAGTATAAATAACATATAAATAAAAAAAAAGCACATTTGAACAAACCTTAAGAAACTAAATAAAACACAAATCCATAAAGTTTATCATGTGCCCTTATGGCACATGTTAACTAAATCCTTAATCTAACGGTAAGGACTGGATTAATTTCCATATATATGAGACAGCCAGCCTATATATCACATAAAAATGACTTGATGGTGATAGTCAAGTCATTTTCATTTCAATTCATGTCTGATATATTTACTCCTTTTGGCATCTCTTTTTTCTTGATCTTCCCAAACCTACCTATCTAACTCTTCTTCTTCTTCTTCTTCTTCTTCTTCTTCTTCCTCTCATGGCTGCTTTCTCACTCTAACTGAATTAAGCTTTCTGCTCCTTCACATTAATGGAAACAAACTAGCAGTTTTCCGGCAACCCGTAAGGCGGATTCGACATGATGGGTCATGATGATAATTTGTTACAACTCTTTGAGGATACAGAATTTGATGAAGATCTTTTCAGCATTTTTGACAGCTTAGAGAGTTCATCATTACCAGTTCAGCAGCTTAATAATAATAATAATATTGTTCCTCCATTAACACCATTAGAAGACGCTCATCCTATTAACCAACACAAAACCTGCAGATTGGTTTCTGAGAAATCTACTACTTCAAGTGCTTATCAGGATTCAGAAAATGATGAAATTGAAGCTTCTCCAAGCAAGAGATCAAAGGTTTCTACTTCTGAAAATCAAGATGGTGGAGGGCAAAACAGAATCATGCATATTACAGTGGAAAGAAATAGAAGGAAGCAAATGAATGAACACTTATCAGTTTTGAGAACTTTAATGCCTAAATTCTATGTCAAAAGAGTAAGCTATAGCCTTTCAGTAATTAATTAACCCTTGTCATTTTTTTTTTCCATTAAAATTTAGCTACCTTGCTTTCTTTTGCTCTCTCAAAAGTACTTCATACATAATTATTTTTTGTTTTCTAAACTTCAGTTATAGTTAATTAGAAGTACAACTCTTCTTTTGCATTTTTTTGATGGGTTTTGAGTAATTTTTTTATGGAATTTAGAGGTTTTTTGAAGTACTTTAGGTTGCAAATGAACATTAATTAGTTATATCTCACTTAATTAATCTCTAACACATTTTTTTTTCTTTGGTAATATTTTTGTATATTTTCTTATGGGTTTTGATTAATTTAGGGAGATCAAGCATCAATAATAGGAGGAGTGGTGGATTACATCAAGGAGCTACAACAAGTATTACAGTCACTTGAAGCAAAAAAACAAAGAAAAGTTTACAGTGAAGTTTTAAGCCCAAGAATTCAAATTTCAAGTCCAAGAACTTCAACATTGAGTAGTCCAAGAAAACCACCTTTAAGCCCTAGAGTAAATTTACCCATAAGCCCTAGAACCCCTCAACCAAGTAGTCCTTACAAGCCTAAATTCCAACCTGGTTACTTATCTCCAACAACATTAGTATCTACTAGTACTTCACTTGAGCCTTCTTCATCTTCTTCTTCCTTTGAAACTGTTAAGCAACTCATCGCCGGCGCGAAGTCTAAATCATCTGTTGCTGATATTGAAGTGAAGTTTTCAGGCCCAAATGTTCTATTGAAAACTGTATCGTTTCCGATTCCTGGCCAAGCTTTGAAGATTATTGCTGCTCTTGAAGCTCTCTCCCTTGAAATTCTTCATGTTAACATCATTACTGTTGATGATACCATGCTTAATTCATTCACCATCAAGGTAAATACAACCATTAATTCATAATTATTCCAAATTTTTATGTTCATCTTCATATAATTTTTTCATGAAAAGCTGCAAAAAGAATATATATATATAGTTCAAAGTCATCGATAATCTATTTAATTTTTTTTTTGATCTATTTAATTTTATACGCGACCTAACCTGTTTTTCATTTTATGTCATAACTCAATACATGACCAAGATTGCGATATCTAGCTCGACCGGGGACAGGATTTATATGCAAGACATGCAAGATCTAATATGCTCCTTATTTTTGGCTTAAATCTTTTTTAACCAAGACAACATAATTAAGGTTTTTATCCTTGCTTGTAATCTCTTTTTTTTTTTTTTTTTTCCTCCTCTGGTGTCTCCTTACCCCGGCTTATGTTTCCAAAAAATAGAAAATAAAAAAATAATAATTAAAGATTTTCAACCATAATTAAACAGACTTAATTAGATAAATATAATGTAACAATATTTTTCAATTGGAACTTTCAGTTTATCTCTTTGTAAATCGACGGTCCAGTCCCGTCCCTCACCTCGTACGCCTTCTTTGATTTTTATTTTTGTTTTCTTTCATTGCTTTCTTATTCTTTTATCTTCATTTTCTAAAAAAAATTTACATAATAATCTTATTTACTTATAATTTTATAAAGAATAATTATGTAACATTTAAATTTATAATAAATTAGCAGATCAGCACATACTATGCGTGTTAAATCACCTGTTTTCATTGGGCTTGATTGTTTATTATTTTTTTTTTCTTTTTAGGCTTGATAAACAATCAGTAGGATTTTTTTATAGAACAACAATTGACTATAATTACAATGGGAATCGGGTAATTTGGTAATATTTTTGCATATGTTTTGAGTAATTAATGATGGCTTTGAAGAAGTAGTTGTTTATGTTGCATGGAACAGAGATTTATTAAAGCTAATGATTGATTGGATGCCTTGGTTTT
>MVGT01004286.1:29645-48599 GCA_002174775.1 Macleaya cordata | reverse complement strand
CTCTCTCTTGCAAATGTAATTCCATGATCAGAGCACTCTCTAAGTTCTAATTCTGTGATAAGAATTAATTTAATTTCCATTTCAAACTACTTAATCTAATTAATTAATATACTGCACAATCTTGTCTTTTATTGAGAAGAACACCTTTATATCTTTAGTAGATGATATGAGGTTCAGATTGCATAATACTACAAGCCTCTCTAATACAACTATGATCAGTTCGAATGTGTTATGCCATGTAGGAAGCATATCTAATGAATTTAAAAAATTTTCTAATGCAAATGTGCTCAGCCAATGTAAAGCTGATGTGGTATGTGGATAGGAAGACATCCTCTAGTTGAGCATCCTCTTGTTCTAGAGGTTCAACTAGAGGATGTTTTCCCATCCTAGTAATTAGCAAATTTTATTCACTGTCTTTTTTTAGCAAATCTCATTAATAAACTCATTTTCTCATTTTTTTAAATTAAAAAATAGCACAAATAATTAATTTAAGTGCTACATAGGCAAAGCAAACAAGCTCATCACGTTTGCATTGGAGATAATTTTTTCTCTTCAACATATATAAATTTTAGAGAAAACGACCAACTAGTCCTTTTTCCCAAGTATTATTACAGTTTGATCCCAACTATCTTTTTCTTTTTTTTGTCTAAAACATCTTTTGGTGACTTCTTTTTTAGTGTTTAGTCATTTTCTTAACAAATAACAACTTTTTAGTCTTTTGTTAAAACTTGTGTGCGTGTTTTACTTCTATGTATTACCAATTTTACCCTTCTTTCTTAATTTTTAAAAGTGGACAGCTGTAGAAAGAAAAAATTTGTTATTTTTTATTTTAAATATTTAAATGCTATATCTTCTAAACCATAATTTAGATTTTGATAAAATTTATATTTTTAGAAAGCTTTCGAAGAGATCTTCAAAACTAGACCAGATAATAATACTTTTTTTAATTTTTTTTTAAAGACATGCAAATCCGAATTTATATATTTTAAAGTGTTTCTAGAATTATTGCATATATATATGTAATCCTATGCAAATTGTATTTTGCATACATATAAATGCATGCAAATTATGTTTTACATACATATAAATGCATGCAAAATATAATTTTCATACATTTAAATGTCTTCATAGTGTATTTGCAAGCATATAAACGTTTGTAAAAATTATTTTGTCAGTGTATGTGAAATAGTTTTTATATGCATTTAAATGTCTTCATAGTGTGTTTGCAAACATATACACGTTTGCAAAATCTATTTTGCATGCATTTTAGTAGATGCAAATTGTGTTTTGCGCACATTTAAATATATTCATAGTATTTTTGCAAACATATAAGCATTTGCAAAAACTATTTTGCATGCATTTTACTGGATGCAAATTGTGTTTTGCATGCATATAAATGGATGCAGATTGGGTGGCTGTATTTTTTAAGAAAAAATACAGATCAAAGCTATAAATTTTGTTTAAAACCTAAATATGTATAAAACCATTCAAAATTCTTCCATTCTTTTGTTTAAAGTCATGCAAAATATTTTTAATAACATTTTTCATAATTGTTTTGCAAAACACATTTTGTATACTTCGTAATATAATTTTTTTTTTAAGAAAAATATTGTTTAATGGTCTCATTTCAAAGATCTCAATGAAAGATTTCAAAAAATATAATTTTTATGAAAAAGTAAATAGTATTTTAAAAGTTATGTCATATTTTGTTTTAAAAACAAAATAAAAATGTTAGTTGGTGCTTACTGCTTGTGTATTTATTGCTTGGGTGTTTTTGTCCAACAAAATGCACATGTGTGGTTTTTCACCTTTTTGGATTAAACTGTCATAATACTTTTAGTTGGGACTGAACCATCATGTTACCCCTCAAATAGGACTAAACCATTGTTCCCCCTAAATTTTATCACCATGTAGAAAACAAGTCTGAGGAAGAAATTTTGAGAACTATGCCATGTAGGAAGCTGAGCACAATGCATTGGGATGCTCTAAGGGATAGACCTCCCTCTCTATTTATTGGATGCAATTATCGATAATTTTTTTTAATATCAACAAAAATCAGAAGTTTAAGGAATTTACACTTTCCATATATTAATTATATTATGATTACCACCCAGCAAAGAAACTGATGATCTGTTTGGATGGAGGATTTTAAGTAGGGATTGTTGGTTCCACTATATCAAAATCTCTAACTTGAACGAAGAAGAAATCTGTAAAAACCTGAAATGTTAAAAAGATAAATAAAAAGTAGAGACGATCGAGGCTTGAATTAAATTCAATGTCCTTAAGACAATATTCGCCCACTACAGGTGCTTATGGTATCGATTGGCGATTAGTCTCCCAGGTACAACGATCACAATCCTTCGGTAAAGCACTTCAAAGAAGGAAATACACGAATCACACTAAATTGTTCTCTCTTGAACACAGACGCACACACTTAGAATTTTTATTATATCTAAAAGACTGGAACGAAAAACCTATTTATATATATGATGACACGACTCTTAGGAAGAGACACAAACTATCTAAAAAGGTGTAAGAACCTAAAAGACATCTATTCAAGTATGAACAAATACCAACAAACTAGATTCATTCACATGGGACTCTTCAAGATTAATTAGTTTTTCTCATTCACCCAGAAACTATATTGACGAAGTCATATGGACCCAATTAGTGGGTCCCACTTAATTTAATCAAAATACAACTCGGTCAAAGCCAAGTTTCTAATAATCCCCCACATGAATGAGAAATAGAAGAGACTAAAGTAATGCAAAGATGCAAAGATAAGAGAGAGAACATGGAAAAGTTACTATATCAGAATAGGTGGGTTATATCCCTGAACCTTTATTAACTGTTATCGGGTTTGCTGGCTACTTAGTGAACATGATGTCTTGAACTATATAGACATATATTGTAAACTAAGATAGTAGGGTTTGCACAGTTTCTTTTCGAACTAAGTTGATTCTAAAGGGTTTGTTCATTTTGGCCCTGAACAATTTCCTAGTTTCATGAGTGTTTTAGAGAATTTTAGCCTTAAAAAATTCTCATAGAAGCGGCCCTCACTTACACACTTACATAGGTGATTTCTATTAAGAGTATTCTGCCATACCCCACTTATATAGTAAGTTATAGATATTATTAAAAGCATAAGTTATCATTTCCTAGTTGCAGGTAATACTTTTACTATCTTAGAAATGGGTAAGGGTCTAAAACTCTTCGGTGTTATAACAGAGTTATATATAATTTAGTTGTCCCATTGAACTTAGATCTTGGGATCTCCAATCAACTAAGTTGGGTTTTCTATTATGTATGCTCTTGGATCATAAGCTTTAAACCCATTCCCCTCGAGGATTTATATACTTGCTATCTGGTCAAACATTTAGTAAACGGATCTACTAGGTTTTCTTGCGATCTTATATAATCTATAGTTATAATTCCATTTAAGAGCAGTTGCTTAACAGTATTATTTCGTCTCCGAATGTGTCGGGTTTTACAGTTATACATCTTACTCGATGCTCGTCCGATTGCTGATTGACTATCACAATGTATACAGATTGCGGGCATAGGCTTTGACCATACTGGAATATCCTCTAAAAAATTCCGAAGCCATTCTGCTTCTTCTCCAGCTTTGTCTAACGCAATGAATTCAGATTCCATTGTAGACTTTGCAATACATGTTTGCTTTGAGGATTTCCATGAAACAGTTGCACCTCCAAGTGTAAAGACATATCCACTTGTAGATTTTGTATCTTTAGTATCCGATATCCAATTTGCATCACTAAGCCCTTCTAGTACAGCTAGATATCTAGTATAGTGCAACCCATAACTTAAAGTATTTCTTAGATATCAGAGTACTCTTATTATTATTTTCCAGTGATATTTTCCTAGATTACTCGTATATCTACTTAACTTATTGACTAATTGGGCTATGTTAGCTCTACTACAATTAGTCACATAAGTAAGACTCCCTATAATACGAGAGTATTCTAACTGAGATACACTTTCTCTGTTATTCTTAGATAAGTGAAAACTTCGATCTACTGGAGTTTTTTCACTTTTAGAGTCATTTTTAGTGAATCTATCTAATATTTTTTCAGTATAATGTGATTGAGATAGTACTAATCCATTTGATGTTGTAGAAATCTTTATTCCTAATATAACATCTGCAATTCCTAAATCTATCATGTCAAATTTGTTCATTAAGTTTTTCTTAGTATCATTTATTATATCAATGTTACTACCAATAACTAACATATCATCTGCATATAGACATACAATTACATATCCTTTTTGAGTGGTTTTAGCATACACGCATATGTCACACTCATTGATCTTAAACTATTTGTTATCATAACCTCATCAAATTTTTGGTGCCATTGTTTAGGTGCTTGTTTCAACCCATACAAAGACTTGACAAGTTTACAAACCTTATTTTCTTTTCTAGGGACTATGAATCCTTATGGTTGATTCATATAGATTTCCTCTTCTAGTTCTCCATTTAAGAAAGCTGTTTTTACATCCATTTGATATATTTCAAGATTATGCACAGCTGCTATTCTAATTAACATCTGAATTGATGTTATTCTTGTTACTGAAGAATATGTATCGAAATAATCGATACCTTCTCTCTGATGAAAACCTTTAACTACAAGTCTTGCTTTGTATTTATCTATTGATCCATCAGATTTTATTTTACTCTTAAAAATCCACTTGGAACCTAAAGGTTTACTTCCAGGAGGAAGATCTACTAACTCCCAAGTGTGATTTTGCATAATGGATTTAATTTCACTATTAATAGCTTCTTTCTAAAGTGGAGCTTCCATTGTAGACATTGCTTCTGTAAATGTCTGAGGTTCACTTTCTAACAAAAAGGTTAGAAAGTTAGGTCCAAAAGACTTAGATGTTTAGCTCTTTTACTACGCCTAGGTTCATCTTCTTTTTCGACCTCTTCTTGATGACTATTTTCCATATCATCATGTGTCCTTTTAGGAGGACTATATTCTAATGTATCCTTATAAGAAAATATGTTTTAAAAAAATGAAACATCTCGTGACTCAATTATTGCATTAGTATGTATATCTGATATTTCAGATTTATATACTAAAAATCGATATACACTACTATTTTCGGCATATCCAATAAAAACACAGTCAATTGTTTTAGGCCCTATTTTCACTCCCTTATTAATAGGTACTGCCACTTTTGCTAAACACCCCCACACTTTAAAATATTTGTAGGAAGGTTTATGACCTTTCCACAATTCATAAGGGGTCTTTTCCAATTTCTTATGAGGCACTTTGTTAAGTAAATAATTTGCAGTAAGTATGGCTTCCCCCCACAAATTCTGGGGTAAATCAGAACTTATTAAAGTGCATTCATCATTTCTTTTAAGGTACGATTTTTACGTTCCACAATACCATTTTTCTGGGGCGTATAAGGGGCTGTAGTTTGATGAATAATTCCATATTCTGAACAGAATTCAGCAAATGGTGATTCGTATTCACCACCCTATTGCTCCTTACAGATTTTATCTTTTTACCAAGTTGATTTTCAGCTTAACTTTTATAAAGTTTAAATGCTACTATTGCTTCATCTTTACTTCTTAGTAAGTATACGTAGCAATATCTTGTGCAGTCGTCAACAAAAGTAATGAAATACTTTTTTCCATTTCTGGTTTGCATAGATTTAAAGTCACATATGTCACTATGAATTAATTAAGTGGCATAGTACTTCTTTCTATAGAATGACAAAGAGGCTTAGATAATTTTGATTCTACACATGTTTGACAGTTATTATTGGAATCAATATTAAATTTGAGTAGATGATCCATATTAATTAATTTCCTAAGAGATTTATAATTAACATGTCTTAATCTGCAATGCTAAATATTAGGTAACTCAACAACATAAGTAAAAGAACCAGCTTTATTGATAGGTGGTATTACAGGGCGTTCATTTTGAACAGTCCGTCATTTAGATAACCCTTGCCCACATACATGTCATTTTTTCTTAAAACAAACTTGTCAGAAACAAATACGAGTTTAAACCCGTTCTTGCTTAACAACGAACCAGAGATCAGATTCTTCTGAATATCCAGAACATGCAGTACATTATTCAATGTAAGCTCCTTACTCGATATCATTTTTAAAATGAGTTTTCCTTGTCCTGCTACCTTTGAGGTTGAAGAATTTCACATGAAAAGCTGTTGCCATCTTTATTTACATTCTCATAAGTAGAGAGCATCTTCCTTTCAGAACAGATATGGCGAGTAGCTCTTGTGTCCACCCACCATTCCCTAGGATTGCTTCCCCAACCAGATTAACTTCTGATACGACTGCAGCCAAGATCATGTTATCAACGTCTTTTGCCAATCTTTCCTCTTCAGTCAGATGAACTTCATTTGACTTCTTTTTGGGATTCCGGCAGTCCTTTGCACGATGTTCAACTTTGTCGCAGTTAAAGCATTTTCTCTTAAATTTCTTGAAGGAGCCTTGGTGTTTACGCTGATTTGCACCTTGCTTCCTTTTCTTATTCACTTTCTGTCCTTCCACGATATTGGCTTTTGAGGGGTAAGATTAGGGGTGTCAACGGGTCGGTTCCGGTTCGGGTATTGAACTACCCAGAACCAGAACCGCTAAAACATAACGGTTCCGGTTCCTATCGGTTCCGGTTCCGGTTCCATATCAAGTGGAACCAGAACCAGAACCTATAAAAAACGCGGGTACCCGCCGGGTATCGGGTACCCATTGGGTATTTGTAAAAATTTTTAAAAAGAGCTATATCCACCATTCGATCAAGCATAATTTTTTTACACCGTTGATTTAAGTTCATCATGACAATAAATTAACAAATAACACAAACATAAAAGCATGAAACAAATAATTAATAAAAATAAAGCCTAACAACCATCACATGCCCACATGATTGATGTCTTCTTAAAGACTTAAATAACAACAATTTAGGTGTGGGACCACCCCTACTATCATTTTAAAGTAATCATAATAATTTATTTTTTAAGAAAAATGATTAGATAAATATTTTTTGTTATAGAATTACAAAAATATAACCAATTTTGAGTAATAAAAAATCTATTTTAATTGGTATAGTTGAAATATATAAAAAACGTGTAATACCCGATTACCCGACGGGTACCCGATGGGTATACCCGATTAGGAACCGAAATTAATCGGTTCCTAATCGGGTATATCCGACAAAGACCCGTTTATAAATGGGTATCTAAAATAGAGAACCGGAACCGGATTAAACGGTTCCGGTTCGGGTCGGTTCTCGGGTAAACGGGTACCCGTTGACAGCCCTAGGTAAGATTAATTTTCAGTCTTATTTTCTGTCATACGACTATCTTCTTCAACTCTTAATTTTAGAATTAAGTCCTCGAGATCCATTTCCTTTCGTTTATGTTTAAGATAATTTTTGAAGTCTTTCTAAGTAGTCAGTAATTTTTCGATTAGTGCTGCCACTTGGAATGATTCACTAATTAACATTTTTTTGCTAATTAAGAGTTTTGGTAATAGCCATTTTGAATTCAAGGAATCGACCGACTATGAATTTCTTCGTACCGGTATCTTCAGATTTGTACTTTTTATCTAAAGACTCCCAAAGTTCTCTTGCTGATTTCATAGGACTGTAGACGTTATGAAGAGATTTTCTAGGCCATTGAGGATATAATTTTTGCAGAGAAAATTAGCATGTTTCCATGCTTCAACTGATGCAACAGATTGCCTATCAGATTCATCTTCGTTGAGTTTTGGGCAGTCTTCATATAAAAACCTTGCTAAATTAAGAGTTGTCAGATAAAATAGCATTTTTTGTTGCCATCTCTTGAATTCAAAGCCGTTGAATTTTTTCAGTTTCTCACCCAGACCCATATTGGTAGGAGGAACAGAAGTTTGCATTGCGGATGCCATAGTTTCTATACAATAAAAAAGAAATCGAATCAGTATACAACTTACCAATTGTAGACGTTACTTAAATAAAAAATTAGTTAAGTAGTCCAAAACAGAATTTTGGGCACGTTACTGAAGTAATAAGAGTTTTACTAATTAATACCCTTTAGTATTATTGTTACTTAATTAAACTTTTATTACTTGTTAGTTTAAGTACTTTAAAAAGTACACGTTACTTAATTAGTAATATTGTTACTAATTAAGTACTTAATATACGTTAAAATATTATACTTAATTAGTTGTATCCCTCAATAAAATACGTTAGTATCCTAATTAGTTAACTATTTAAAATTAACTAATTAAGTATAACTAATTAAGTATTTTAATAATAAATCTAATTAAGTACATACACGTTAGTATACTTTCCCTTATTACTTAATCAGTATAAGTATCACACGCTAATATCCTTATTACTTAAGTAGTACTTATAAGTATCCTATCTCAATTTAAATAGAATATGATACTTAATAGGTAGATCAGAATATACGTTAGTATAAGTAGTACTTGTAGACACCAAATTCCGCCCCCAAACGCCAAAACACCCAGAATATAAAGTGTACTGCGAGTGTTTACACCTAAATTGTATGCCTCGAGATATGTACAAACTCTGGAATAGACTTGATTAAATTTGACCAAAATCCAAGATTTGGACAAAATTTGGAACCAATTTAAGGAACCACTCGTTATAATAATACTAATAATAAATATAATAAATTAATTATTAAAACAAAAGTAAAGTAATGTGCTTTACATTTTTTTTAAAATCAAGTTTTTTTATTAGATATTAATATAATCTAATATAAAATAAAATTTTATAAAGTAAAGTTTTAATATATATATATATATATATATATATATAAGAGAAGGAGAGAGACGACCATGCATTTTTTAAAGACGCATGGCCGACCTCCCCCTCTCTCCCTCTCTCTCTCTTTCTTTCTTTCTCTCTCCCTCTCTCTCTTCCTCTCTTCTGCTATTGATTTTTAGCTAAACAGAGTCTTAATGGAAACGCATAACAGAAATTCGGCGTTGTAGGCAAACAGTCAATTAAATCGGCGTTGAACGACGAAAGGGCAGTCAAAAATTACTGCCCAAAATCAGATCTGTTGATTTTAATTGACAATCGACTCCGTAATTTGAGTATAAATTTGTGTATAAATAAGGGTTCGAGATCTATGGAGAAAAGCGAGAGAATTTTGAGGAAGAAGGAAATTTTCGGAGGAGAAAATTTAGAGAAGAATTTGAGAGATGAGAAATAAATCATTGTAAATTTTATTTGTGAAAGTTTAAATTGATGTGGAGGTTGAGATTTCTTATCTAATTCTAATCTTGCCATGGGATTCTATTTTTAGAAGGTTGGTGAATTTAATTTTTTTATTTCAGTTTCTTGGATTTGATTTGTTATAAATTTTTTACTAAATGCATTAATGAGATGGTCATTCAATTTCTCTGAATTGATATAAGATCTGTTAGGCTTATTAATGTCATGAACGGTTATGATTCGATCTCATATGATCAATATATATTTTCTAATATTCTCATTAATATAAAATATGAGAATGATGGCTGTATCATCATGATGATGTATACTGAGTGATAGATGTATTTGAAAATAAAAGAATGATGGATGTATGGTAAATATCACCATGAAACGACATGAAGATGGTGATATATATGCACCAACGGTTGAATTACTTTTAATTCAGGAAATTATTTGTTGTACTTGTGTGTACAAATCTTGGTGTGCCATGATACAAATCTAGGGTTAGGGTTTCACTTGTGTAGAGATTTGTCACTTAACCTTTTTACCCTTAAAAATTAAATAAATCACCAAATAAGACTTAATTAAGTGTTAGGCTTATTAACCCATCCATTGGGCTTACGGGCCCATTCCATTTTGAGTTTCTTGAGTCCATTATACACTTAATTAAGCGTTAAGCTAATTATCTCATTCCATTTTGAGTTTCTTAAGCCCACTATACACTTAATTAATTGTTAGGCTAATTAACTAATCCATTGGCCTTACGGGCCCATTCTATTTTGAGTTTCTTAAGCCCATTATACACTTAATTAAGTGTTAGGCTAATTAACCCATCCATTAGGCTTACGGGCCCATTCCATTTTGAGTTTCTTAAGCCCATTATACACTTAATTAAGTGTTAGGCCAATTAACCCATCCATTAAGCTTACGGGCCCATTCCATTTTGAGTTTCTTGAGCCCATTATACACTTAATTAACTGTTAGGCTAATTAACCCATTCATCGGGCTTACGGACCCATCCCATTTTGAGTTTCTTAAGCCCATTATACGCTTAGTTAAGTGTTAGGCTAATTTTGTGGGTTATAAACTCATATGCTCATGAGTTCCTTTACCCACTTCATCTTTTGGGCCCCTAAATGAATATACCTTTGTCTTGGCCCACTCCATTCCCTTTGGTTTTGTAAACCTCACACCCAACAAATAAAAATAGGTTAACCTTTCCTATAATTAGATGGATCCAAGGTTAGGATTTACTTGTTTCTAGTATAGGATTGCATTAGAAACTAAGGTTGTGTGTTAATTTCGGGGTTAAGTTAGGAATATGCCTAAAATGATCAAGGAAGACCACCAAAGACCAGCTTTTAAAAGGGCATTCGTGCTTGCGCCGCCACATACGTCAATGGTCATGCTTCCTTGATTAGTTGGGTATCTTCTTAAAATGATCCCAAATTTACAATAATTAATTTTTCTCAAACAAAGAAAAAGAACAAATTTTTTTATTAATCAAGACATTTACATTAGAATTTGGATCATGTTTAATGCTAGGGATTAGAAACTCTTAAGAAGCTAGAATTTCTAGATCTTCCCTAAAATATGTCACATAAGGATTATGCTTAATGCTAGGGATTAGAAATTCTTAACAGATTAGAATTTCTAGATCTTCCCTAAAGCATATTACACATGTTTTGCAAAGAAGAAGAATAATGATGTTACATACATAACGGATTTGTATGTCTCACCATGAAAACCCATTTGGGTCACGTGCATAAAAGATTTGCACGTGTCATCTATTTTCAAAATTGGAAATGGTATATGTTACGTGTATAATGGATTTATACGTATCACTTTACGGAGTACAAGCCAAAGAAAGACTTGTATAATATGGATGCTGACACGTGACAAATAGAGTTCACATGTACGTTTCGGCACGTGTGTAACAATGAAGTTCACACACAAATCTATGATTATTATGCACGTATCAAGGAAGTCTACGTGCATTTTCTCAAACTCTGTGGTAATAGATTCCACGGTCTTTATACGGTCTTAAATGGCAATAAGGTCTATTTACACGTATCAATCCTAGATGGCAACGGAGTCCACCTAAGATTTTATTTGTTCATAAGGTGTCAACGGGGCACACCCCATGAGCTTTTGAATGTGACAACGGAGTTCACTTGTCAATTTGCTTGGTCATATACATAACGGATTTGCATGTGGCATTGTATATGTATTTACTTTTCGCCCCGAAACTTCAGTTGCATAAAACATAGGATTAGAAGGGGCCAAACTTACTTTTTCATGTACATAATCTTTGCTAGTGTAATTTAATTAATTTTAATCACAAGATTCCATCCAAATACCCTTAGTCATGAAATAAAGGCCAATTTTATAATCGGACGGTTGTCGGGTGCCTAACATCTTCCTGACCCGTACCAGGATTCCCTTACTAAGAATCTCTCTACGCAGACCAGACTAGTTGGAAGATCGTCAAGTTTTCTATCAAAGTAAAACGATTTTCTAAATCAGGTCCTGATTCCCAGATTAATCAGGTGGCGACTCCATAAGCATATTATAGGATTATATCCCCCATTTAGGAATACAAGAAACTATTTTCTTTTTCGGTCGCTCGCAGTCGAAGACTAAAGTTTTTTTTGCGGATCCTACAATACTTATAAGTATCACTTAGTAATACACGTTAAAATAAGTACTACTTAATACATTACTTATAAGTATACGTTACTTAATAGGTATTCCAGAGATAGAATTACAGAACAGTATTCTATTTCAATTCAATAGAATACCAGAGTGAGAAGGAAAAAAAACGTTTTTTAAGGATAGAACAAATCTAAGAGATAGATAACAGTGAGTAAGGAGTTCAATATTGTCTTAAGATTGTTGGTTCCACTGTATCAAAATCTCTAACTTGAACGAAGAAGAAATCTGCAAAACCTTAAACATTAAAAAGATAAATCAAAGGCAGAGAAGATCGAGGCTTGAATTAAATTCAACGTCCTTAAGACAATATTCGACCCCACTACAGGTGCTTACAGTATCGATTGACAATTAGTCTCCCAGGTACAACGATCAAAATCCTTTAGTAAAGCACTTCAATGAAGGAAACACATGAATCACACTAAATTGTTCTCTTGAACACAGACACACACTTAGAATTTTTATTATATCAAAAAGACTGGAACAAGAAATCTATTTATATATGGTGACACGACTCTTAGGAAGAGACATAAACTATCTGAAAAGGTGTAATAACCTAAAAGACACCTATTCAAGTGTGAACAGATACCAACAAACTAGATTCATTCACATGGGACTCTTCGGGATTAATTAGTTTTTCTCATTCTCCTAGAAACTATAGTGACGAGTAAACTCATATGGACCCACACATAAATTAGTGGGTCCCATTTAATTTAATCCAAATATAACTCGGTCAAAGCTAAGTTTCCAACAGGGATTTGATGGAAAACTAGTTAGATTTAGAACATGATTTTTAACTAGTTTTCTATCAAATTTCTGGTATAAAATTTTTACTTAAAATCTCTCATCTATACAAATCATTTATTCCTTGCACCGTATTTTAAATAATAATAATAATATATATATGATGAAAACTACCTGATCGAATGTAGAAAAACAAGTGTTGTATTTCTACGAGCCATATATAACTCTTACATGAATCAAAAAGTAAAGAAATAATAAAGATCCAAACTAGAAAAAGCTCAACAATCACATAACCTAAAGATTTACATCGAAAACTCAAAAGAAGGAAAAAAAAGCATGCACCCACACATGCGCCCTTAGATCCACTCCACGCGACTCCACCGTCAAGTGTAAATCTGGTGTAAATAAATAACTATGGCCATGGGACACATCCAGTATTTCGTTAAAGAACATAAGGTTATTTTGGTTATTTATAAAAATTAATGTGTTGAATAAGTCGCAGTCGTCGGAACGATTTAAACCGGTTCGGGGATGATGAAATCCCGACCGTCTTTTATCCCTCTGACACCAACCTATCCTCCTTTATTATATAAATTGTAAATTATTTCTACATGCATAGAGTAACACTAATATACAAACATGAGAATGGATCGGCATATTGTAAAGTTTTTGGCAATGTATGATTTCGAAATCAAATGGGTTGCTTTCGAAATCAAGGTATTGGTTTTGAAAAGAAGAGGGTTGCTTTCGAAATTACTTATGTTGAAAATCAACAGATGACTTTGCTTTCGAAACCAAACTTGGTTGTTTCAAAATCATCGCCGCAAAATTTTTTTTTAGGCAGTTTTGGAGACCTTGTGGGATTAGAAAACTTCTATTTGTGCATGGGTTTAATGAAATCTATAAATAGGGAGGTTCTAGGTCGTTCCAAAGGTGTGCTAGATGTGCTTGAGGTGCCAATGTGAAGGTATTGGGGTTCCTAAGGTTCAATGAGAGGTAAACCTAGGATTTTGGCCTTCTTGTATGGAAGGAATCCAAAGTGTGAGAAACTTACTGAGAGAGAGAGAGAGAGACAGAGGTTTTTGAGGATTTAGGGTTTGAGGGTTTCTTCATAGGGGAAGTTTCTAGTTGTCTCCATGTGTTCTTCATAGGAGAGAGAGCCTCTTGAAGGAGAACCCAGGGTTTTGTAAATGAGAAATCACAGAGGATTAAGTCGTTGCAGAGGAGCTTCTTCTTCTTCTTCTTCTTCTTCTTCTTCTTCCTTGGGATTCAACTTCCTTGGTGCTTAGAGGCAAGTAGTAACTTGCTCTTTTGCTGTAGATTTAGGTTTTCTATGATGTTGGTATGTTTCCTTAATGATTGAATGCATAAAAACCTAGATTATATGTTGTTTATATGTTAACTACATGAATGAATGCAAGAAATCCATGATCATATGATGTGTGCATGTTTATAATGGTAGAATGTATGGAATCTATGAATATTTGATGGTTATATGATTCCCTAAGGTTGCAGAAGAGAAAAACCATGTTTCATCGGAGTTTTGTTGAAGAACAAAACCCAAAATCACGAGAAAACCCAGAGGGTATCGATACCCACATAGAGGGTATCGATACCAGCTTACAGATGGGGCTAGTATCGATACCCCCTCTGGAGGGTATCGATACCTCCCACGTCTGAAAGTGGGTATCAATACCCACTGAAGGTGTATCGATACCTACTGGTCTTTTGACCCTAAAAGTATTTTTGGTGAGTTTCTTTTACGTAGTTAGTTCATGTATGAAGGATATTATGATTATGTACATGCATGCTATTAAAGAATATGTATTTATGAGTTTAGAATGTATATGTAACTTCTTGTGAATTGCTTCCATGAAGATAAGCACTTGTGAACACATAAAGAATGAGTAAGTAACCTCCATAAGCTTGATGTGTGCTTAATCAACTTGTTTGGCTTGTGTGCAAACATAGTTTAGGTCCTGTATAGGCTTGGTCCTCTCCAAGCGAGGTCTACGGAATCACCAAGTGAGGTCTATGGAATCACTTGACACGTAAGTAACGCCGACATAGTTACCAGTATTCGGGAGACGGATTTCGAGACTGTTCACCGGATTCACGTGGCGCACAGCCAATGTCTCGAGTGAACTACAGGGACGGGTGAAACATGGGTAGTAACTAGGAAGCACTACTCATTGCGATAACTTAATCTCAACTAAAGATCATAAAATACAACAGCCGCTATCTTGTGCAGCTCTTTACTATGTTTAATCATTTATTGACATATCATATACAATATGGTTAATGCGCTCTTATAATACTCATGGTTCTCCTAAATCTAAGCCAAGAGAACTAGTGAACTTGTTGGCTAGGTTTTGACCTAGCACCATTATTAATCTTTTCAGGTCTAGGTCAACAGGCGAATAATCAGTAGCGGTGATGTTCGTAGTTCGAGAATAAGCCTTCGGAGTTCTCTCGATTCCCGTGAAGATATTTCTTAATTCTTTCATTTAAGTTTAGTTTATTTTTGGACACATGTTTAGTCCATTATTCTTTGAGAATATTCGTTCATTTGTTTATTTAGATTGACAGGTAATCATTGAGTTAATAAAGTTTATATTCAGCTTTATTTTACTTGTGTCTTAGATGTGAGTGCAACATCTTATTAGCTTGGTGTAACGCGTACACCTTAGAACCACAGGTTATTAATGGTAAAGACATGGGTGATCATATAACTCGGCCTTGGGTGCTCCTTGGTGATCTTAATATTATTCTTGATTCCTCTGAAAAATCTGGAGGTAGAAGATATCTTGATGCTGATGCTTTTTTTATTAAAGATATTGTGAATGATGTGGGTCTGATAGATATAGGTTACTCCGGTCCCCCTTCACCTGGTCTAATCACAGAGAAGGTTTTGCTCATATTGAAGTTAGGTTCGATTGAGCTGTAGTGAATAATGATTGGAATGATTTTTTTTCCTAATGCTAAAGTTTTCCATTTAAAACAAATTGCATTTGATCATTCTCCCATTATTTTTAAAACTAATCCTACTATTTTTTATGGACCAAGATCTTTTAAATTTTATAACATGTGGCTTCATCATCAATCTTGTTCTACTGTGGTTAGAAATACTTGGGACACTATTATTCATGGCTCTCCTACCGATCAAGTGGCCAAAAAACTACTAAATTTGAAAGAAAATCTCAAGAAATGGAATAGAGAGGTTTTTGGTAATGTTCAATCTAATATTTCTTGCATCCCTAAGAAAATTAATGATCTTCAAAAAAACACAAACCATCAGAATCTGTCCATTAACCTCAGATCTCTTAATAGAGATCTCCAAGTTTGGTATGATCGTGAGGAATCATACTGGCAACAAAAATCTGGAAACACTGTGATCCAAAAGGGTGATAGAAATTCTAAATTTTTTCACTCTCGAGCCAATTCTAGAAAAAAGAGAACAACCATTGACTATATCAAAAATACTCAAGGGAATTGGGTAGAAAGTAAGCTTAAAATTGAGAGTATTCTTACTTCTCACTTTGAGGCTATAGCCAAGACTACTAACCCTGTTTTAAATAATGTTTATTTCAACCTTCTCCCTCTCATCATCACGGCTGAGGATAATGATTCTCTCATTAGGACTCCTTCTGATGATGAAATTCATGGGGTGGTCAGTAACCTAGCTCTTTTTAAGTCTCCTGGACCTGATGGGTACACGACATAATTTTATCAATCTAATTGGTCTATTTTGAAGGATGATGTCATTGCAATGATCAAACATTTTTTCAGTTCAAAATTTCTACTCAAACAAGTGAATGAAACTTTCATCACTCTTATCCCTAAGATTAGTTGTCCTTCATCTTCAGCTGATTTTAGGCCAATAAGTTTGTGCAATACTGTTTACAAAATTATAACTAAGCTTATGGCTAGTAGGATGAAACCATTCCTTGATTAAATAATTTCTCCTTTTCAATCTGCGTTTGTTCCTAATAGGCAAATCTCAGACAATATTCTTATTGTTTATGAGATTCATCACACTTTAAAAATGAAAAAAAGGTAAATCTGGTTTTATGGATTTAAAACTGGATATGTCAAAAGCTTTTAATAGAGTTGAGTGGAAGTTCCTTATAAAAGTCTTAGAAAAATTTAGGTTTTCAAAAGAGTGGTGTGACCTAATCTTTTAGTGTATTAGTAATACTACTTCTGTTGTCTTAGTTAATGGGGTTCCAGGTAAAAAGTTTTCTCCAACAAGAGGGTTAAGAAAAGGGGACCCTTATCCCCTTATCTTTTCATTTTATATATAGAGGTGTTCTCTCAAGTTCTTCTTGATGCTGAAGGAAAATCTCTGATTTATGGCATTAAAGTTTCTAGGTATAGTCCATCTATATCCCATCTTTTATTTGCTAATGATTGTCTTATTTTCACTAGAGCTAATCTTAATGAAACTAGGAACTTATTGGATATTATTAACTCTTTTAGTGACTCTTCAGGCCAAATGATAAATTTTCAAAAATTTGGTCTTTTTTTCAGCCCAAATATTCACCATAGGCATTGTAGAATCATTATGAGAATTCTTAAGGTTAGAATGATTCCTCTCACTAAAAAGTATTTAGGAGCTCCTCTCTTTATAGAAAGATCCAAAATCAAAGCTTTTAATGGAGTCCTAAAGAAATTTGAATCCAAACTTCAAGGGTGGAAGGTAGACTTCTTTCTCAAATTGGTAGATCTATCCTCATAAAATCTGTTCTTGGTTCTATGACTATTTTCAGATGTCTTGTTTCATTCTTCCTAAAAAGATATCTAATAAGCTGAATTCTATTCAGCGTGATTTTTGGTGGGGTAAAAATAAAGAAAAAAGGGTTGCCACTCTTTGGATCACTTGTGTACTCCTCTTTCTTGGGGTAGTCTACGTTTTAAAGACATTCATCATGTTAATACAACTCAAATCTCTAGAGCTGGGTGGAGAATTCTAAAATTCCCCAATACCCTTGCTGCATCCATTCGTAAAGTAAAATACTTTCCAAACTCTAATCCCTTTCAAACGATTTCAAAGGTCTCTGACTCTTGGGTTTGGGAAGGAATTCATAGTAGCATTAAGGATTTTGAAAAACACTGCATATGGGAAGTGCGAGATGGTGAAAAAGTAGAGATTTGGAAGGATTGTTGGCTTCCTAACTCTTTCACTCTTAAACCTCTCAACAATCATGTTGACACCATTACTCACCAAAAAGTTAAGAATCTGATCTGTCCAATCAGCAAGACTTGGAACCAAAATATTTTAAATTCAACTTTTGATTCTGAATCCATTGATGCTATAAACACAATCAGAATTCCATTGGATAGTCAGGACCAAATCAAATGGAATCTGACAAAGGATGATCAGTACTCTGTTAAATCCTTATTCAAGGCCAATCATGCTACTATGGCTCTTACAGTGGTTGATATAATTTGGAATCAAATTTGGAAACAAAAGCTTCTGCCAAAAATTCAGTTGTTCATTTGGAAATGCTTAATTGAAACTTTACCCACAAATGCAAAAATGAATTCTATTATCTCCTCTGTGAATAACCATTGTCCTTTTTGTTTAAATGTTATGGAAACTATAAAGCATATCTTAATTGAATGTCCTTTTTCAAAAGCTGTTTGGTTTTCAACTTCTTATGCTATATCTCGTATCAATACTTCATTCCCACCTTTCAATCATATAATGGATTAAATCATGGTTTGCTCCTAACAATTTTTGGTCTCCTTCTTTTCCTGATTTCATTCTTGTTTCTTGTACTATTTCTTGGTGTATTTAAAAATCTAGATGCAAGAAAGTATTTGATCACAACAATCCAACTCTAACTCAAACTGGTTTTGAGGCTTTATCTATGATAACTAATCAGAATAGGGTTTTATATCATGTCTCCAATCAGGTTCATAGTGGGATCAGTGTAACTAGAAATATTAGTTGGAGACCCCTTCACCACATGTCCTTAAATTAAATATAGATGCTTCTTTTATCTCTGCTTGAGAATTTGGAGGAATTAGAATTTTAATTAGGGATAATTCAGGTCTTTTCAGGACAGCCAAGTGCATTTAACTTAGAACAGGATCCTCTGAACAAGCAGAAGGATTAGCAATTCTTGCTGCAGTTGAATGGGCGAAAGTGAAAGTCTAATTTCACCCTACGGTTAATGAATTTAACCGTATGTCAATGTGACTATGGTGAAGGATCACACAATCACCTAATTAAAAATTACTAAGGTGATAAGAGTACAACAAAAATCTCTAA
>MVGT01004286.1:0-19323 GCA_002174775.1 Macleaya cordata | reverse complement strand
CTCTTTCAACCAAAGTGTACCGAGACTCACTAGACTCTAACTCAAGTTACATTGACCATCTTGAGTTTACCTTTGACACGAAATTCGACAAACATAAAAACATGGACCTTTCAAAGTTGTTACGCTTGAGGAAGATCTTAACTTATTTTGGGTTGGTATTAAGGATGTGAATGATGATAATTCCTCCCAACCCAAAAAGTTTCTTTATTGATGGATATTAAGAATGATTAGGAAGGATGCAGAGTGATGGTTCTAGTTTCTTTTCGCTTATGTGAGGTTAATGAGGTTTCCTTTCAGCATTCTGATGGTTACTTTTGTTGCCCCGAGTATAGTGGAGCTTATATTAAGGTACAAGGCCAACTATGGTAGCATTTTAAGACCTTAATTCAAAACCTAATATATTTGGTTAGGTTTTCTAGACTCTTAGGAACTAAATGTAGTTATTATGGACTTTTGACTTAGAATGCCTAAGTTTAAGGCTCCGAAGGTTAACTGGTACTTGTTTTGCTTTGTTGTGGTTTAAGGTTCTAAATGATAGAACCTAATGGTTGTTTTTCTTCTCCAGCTGGTGAGCTGGGTGTTGCTGACTCTCTGGGTGAGGAGGATCAGTTTCTGTACCGCTAGAGGTAGGTGGTCAATTCATCTTGATGGCACCCAACCATTTTAAATGCATACTTCGAACTAATATGTATATTCCTTTTGTATGCAAGGCATGGCATAAAATTTATGGATAACAACAAACTTATTTTATGAAGAAAGCATTGAGAAACTGATTTTAATATGGAAAAATGCATGCTTGATTATATATCATATTTATGAAATATTTCTCATGGATTGTGAACTATTGTGACTTCAAATCTTCATATCATGACTTAGGTGGATAAAATGATGGTTATGTTTGGAAAACCATGTTTGATATATTAAAAACCTTTGGAAGAGACGATAATCTGTTTTATCGAGTGTTTTCTCGATGTGAAACCTAGCTTTGGAAAATGTGATAAAAAGAATTTCTATCCATGATCACCTAAAGACGGTAGTAGCATCTCATTACCGGGCTTGATAGGGTTCACGAAGACACGGAGAAACATGTATGCCTTAGGTGGGCTGGTGCCTGTGTTACTTCCACTCGGATTCCCGCCTGAGTGATCTGTGAGTTGGCATGTCATGGTTCCACAGATCATGCTCGGCGATCTGTGTGTTGCCATGTCTTGGTTCCACGGACTTGGTGTGCGAGTTACCTTTACAAGGTTCCCTCATCCTTACGAGGGTGGGTGTGTTGTCTTGCTATGGTTTCACGACCGAAGTAGGTGAGTGAGTTGGCTTGCCATGGTTCCGCGACCTACGTAGGTGAGCGAGTTGGCTTGCCAGGGATCCTCACCCTTACGAGGGTGGGTGAGTTGGCTTGCCATGGTTCCTCACCCTTAGGACCAGTTACACTTGTTGTATGTAGATTTCAAAAGAGAAGAATTTTCAAAAGGGGATTTCTACAAAAAGGACTTTGGTTTTCAAAAAGGGTTCTTCCAAAATAGTTTTCGAACTTTAACTTAAAAGACACACAACCTATATATATACTACTATATATTATCACTAAGGTATACTTGTGAAAGGTTGGAGACTCTCTACAAGGATGGTGGATCATGCTTATCCGGATGTGGTATACCACCTGAGACTTTGCTAGGTGTTTTTGTTTTCAGGGCGGTATGGGACGTCAGGGAGACATGTGCATCTAGGGAATTCTAGGAAGTCACGATTATTTCCTGGTAAACCATGTTTGTTGGTGGTGTTGAGTAACTAGTTTAGCTGAGGTTCACATGCCTGCCCGTTGGGTGTTAGACAAGAGGGAAGGTTGTCGGGGTACCTTCTCTGGATTAGTTGGGGGCCCTTGTCTCGTCTGCAGTCATCAAATTGTGCGCACTTAGATCTTGAAATAATTCTAACTGGGGTAACCCGGTCGTGTTCCTTGGCTATGCTAGCAGAAGTACACTACTATTGTTTGAATATGTATATGCATGATTTTCTTTGATGTTTCAATCAGCTATATGTTATGCATTGCTTTATAAATATTTCTGAATTGTTTATCGGATTAATCGCTGCATGTGATGTATTAAGATGGTTGATCTACCTACTGAGTTACTCACCCAATTATTCTCGTGGTTTTTCAGTTGACGTTTGAGGATCAAGTTAGGATCCTTAGTGGCACTGTGACGTGGTTTACTGGGCGAGGGATTCCTTATTTTGTGGTGGATGTAGGTCTCCCTCTCTTCAGTCACAGTGGATGACTTATTACATATGTTCTTTTACTTTGAGACTTATGTTTTATAGCTTGGGCATGAGCCTTATGTTACTTTTATTTATATGAATGCGACTTTTACTTTATCTTTTCTCGCTATATATATTTTGACAGGAAACAACAAACATAACTATATATTATATCACAAATATATCCATGTTAAGTAAAAGATTGAATGTCATAGTTATACTGCAGGTGACTTAGAGGATGGGATAATTTTAGGCAATGTTGTCTTGACAGGTCCCTCCTGGTCTTACATTGTTGGGATTTCAGTTGAGAAAAAAAATGGGTGGTAATTTTGTGCATACCTTTAGCTTCTTTTGCTTCCGCTGTGTATATTATTATATGCACTGTGTTTATCAGGTGACAAAAGGTCCAGTTTACAGGGGAGACTCTGCCGGATTTGAGTCTCGATGTAGACTGATGGTAATGTCCCTTATTTTGGGGTACGAGGCGTTACAGATATCCCATTCAAAATGTGGGGATAAAAGTGATAAAAATGAGGTTACCTCTGTGTATATGATAGAGCTGAGAAAAACCTAAGTCATCTAATAACAACAGTCATTTTTTTGCGTATCAAAATCTGAATCTTTCATTTTTTATTATTTAAAATTACATGTAATAATTTTGTGATTCCATTAAGAAGTAATCAAACTCACCATCTTTATTAGATCTTCAGCAATTCGAACCATCTATTTCTAATTTGTAGATAGAGATTTGATTTAAACCATCTGGCTAAAAAAAAACTAAATTTGTTTAGAATCTTTAGATGGTTCTACTTTAATACCGTTTAATCTCCATATTTGGGATCAATATCTAAAACTGAAGACCATTAGAGATTAATTAAACTGGTGCGGAAGCGGGTTCGGTTTACGCATACCTTAATCGTTTAATCCAAAGGAAATGAAACCGACGATCATAAAAGCTCTTGACTAAGTCTTCAATGCCTCCAAGCTTAAGAATCCATGCGGTACACACTCTTGCTGTTCTCTAATGGTGATTTGTCTCCTAATCACATTTTAGGATATTGTGCTCTATAGAAAACACTCAGAATGGTGTTATTTATATGTTAGGGTTTCACCAAATTAACCCTAGCCTTATGGGCTATAGATACTGGGTCGGACACACCCATGAGCGCCCCAGTTTGGACTCCAAGCCTAAAATCCAACATCTCTCATTTGCACATGGTATGTGTCATGTCGCCGCGCTTCCCAAAACTTAAACCATTGTCAAGACCTGTTCATACTAGTTAATAGATCGTGCGACCGCTAAGAATACATGTATGTGGGAGCTCCATACTAGCAACTCCATCTGAGTCAGCATAGAAAAATCAACCCAAAGAAAAAAAAGAGGTGTCTCATAGTTTTCAGCTAGGTCCATCTATATCACATTGGTCTAGGCGACTCTAATCCCTCATCATAGAGCTCTGCCTAATCCTCCAATTTTATCGTAGTATATTCACACTTATATTGCAGCTCGCATGAGGTAACATAAGTGGTCGACTTGTGAATATAATACGTAGATGTGATCAAATGACCTTCCTTCTGCACTTATATCACTTAGTCTCAAAATTGACCACTTTCCTAGCTATGCCCCTTAAGATCGAATCATTCATGACCATGGGTAAACATGCTAAAGTAGACAGACGTCAACTCTTTACTTCATGAAAAAGTCAAAAGTAGTAAGGGTACATATGTGTAGTCACTATGACTATATGGACTCACATGGTGAGGAAGCAGGGATCCATTCACTCACTTCCATAAAGGTTGCTAAGTACACATGGTATGAAACATGTGCTCGGGTGCAATATTTCTTCTTCCGATAAGCATATATCATACTCATCGACACCCTACAGATCTTGACTCAGTCGCTCTACAAGTGCCTCGCCCGAGTTCTAAAATTGCTCGCTATTTATAACGCCAAATATTAAGATCTAGCATCTAGCTATACAAACAGATACGATAAATAGTGGGTGTATTCATCATCGATCTTATAATTAGATCCATCTTGGCTCCAACCAAGGTGACACAAATTACCTCATCTTTGCTCGCTCATCTATGCGCCAAAGGTGATTACTTATATGAGTAAGCCAATCATTACTTGCTGATATATTTTTAATTTACATAACACCTAAAAATGTTTATATCAATGTGTGTCTATATGCGATAATAAAATAATATGCTACGATGAAGCAAAATGGATTTATTAAACCAATAATATTCTAAAAATATAGCAATGATTATTTCATTCACAAGAGAATAAAAAATACATTCAATCACCACCTACGCAAACCAATGCCTCTAATGTGAGTCAGATATGCCTCTCTCGGAATAGATTTAGTAAGGGGATCTGCCACCATGCATTTCGTAGGAATGTATTTTAAAATTACTTGCTTTTTCACAATCATATCTCTGATGAAGCTGCTCATCACGTCAATGTGCTTGCTTCTACCGTGGTACTTAGGATCCTTACTATAAGCAAGCGCGGACATGCTATCACAATGGATTGTCACAGGATTTAAGGTATCCTTGACAACTCCAAGATAATGTAAGAACCTCCTCAACCAAATGGCTTCTTGCATAGCAGCATTGCAAGCCACAGATTCTGCCTCCATTGTAGACAAAGAGATACATGATTGCTTCTTACTGCTCCAGGAAATGGCCCCGCCATTAAGCAAAAAAGTATATCCCAACGTGGACTTCTGCTCATCTAGGTCGCCACTGTAGTTGGCGTCACTGTAACTAATTAGGCGTAGATCTGAACCCTAGTAGCATAGCATGTAATCTGATGTTCCTTTGAGGTAACGTAATATCCTCTTGATCACTTTCTAATGAGCTGGTCCAGGGTTTGACTGGAACCGATTGACTAGGCCAGCATAGCAAATGTCGGCCGAGTACACATCATATCATACATCAGGCTCCCAACAGCACTGGAATAGGAAACTCGGGCAATCCGCTTTACCTCTTCAGGAGTCTTAGGACCCATCTTAAGGCTTAGGTTCTCACCTTTAGCAGTAGGAATGTCTATGGAATTACAGTCTTGCATATGAAATCGCTCAAGAATCCTCTTGATGTAAGTCTCTTGAGACAAACCCAAAAGTTTTCTAGAGCGATCCCTTAGGATCTTATCTCCGAGCACATAACTTGCTTCACCCATGTCCTTCATCTCAAATTGAGAGGACAACTACTCTTTAGTGGTGATAGTTATATCCATATTGCTTCCGACTAGGAGCATGTCATCGACATACAATGATAGGATAATAAAACTTCCCTTAACTGTTTACCGTACACACAGTGGTCCTCTTTAAGCATTGTAAACCCATTAGATATAATAGCTCGATGAAATCTCAAATACCATTGTCTGGATGATTGCTTTAGGCCATAAATGGATCTTTGGAGCTTGCAGACCTTGCGCTCCTGATCCTTTGCCACAAAGCCTACTGATTGGTCCATATAGATCTCCTCATCCAGTTCTCCATTGAGAAACACCATCTTAACATCCATTTGGTATAGTTCTAAATTCATATGTGCGACAATATCCAGAATCAGGCGAATTGAGGTAATTCTCACCACAGGGGAGAACGTTTCCTCGTAGTCCACACCTTCTTATTGGGTGTAATCTTTCGCCACTAGATGAGCCTTATACCTTTTAATGGAACCATCCGCATTGCGTTTGACTTTTAAAACCTATTTGTTCCCAATAGTCTTACGCCCTGACGGAAGGTCAACCAGTTCCCAGACATGATTGATCCACATAGATTCCATCTTATCTTGCATCACAACTATCTATTCTTTACTAGAGGTAGATGAGAGAGCCTCTTGTACAGTCTTAGGCTCTCCATCATCAAGTGGAAAAACCATGAAAGCCTCATCTTCAATCAAGAATCGACGACGAGGGATGTTTCCACGATTACTTCTCTGAAGCTGAGATTCTTGGATGTCTTGATCCAGTGATACAAGCTCACTAGAAGGCAAGTCGCTCCCACTATCCCTAGGAGATCTAGGAATATCTTCCTTAACCTCAACCAGGCAATTCGATGCGCCTTCCTATGGATCGTCCATCTCATAGAGATTCAAGTCTCTATTCATCTCACTCCTGCTAGAGAAATCCCCTTCAAGGAAATCTACATCACGCGACTCAATTTCAGTCACGCTTCCATCAGGCTGCTCACCTATAAACACATAAACCTTCAAGTGTTTAGAGTATCGTACGAAGATACACTTATTTGCTCTAGGTCCTAGCTTCCTAAACTTATGAGAACTATTATGTACGTAAGCCATTGATCCCTATAGCCGCAAGTTACCCAAGTTAGGTTTCTCGTCGGTCCATAACTCATATGGGGTGGAAGGTACTGATTTCGAAGGCACACAATTAAGGTCGTAGGCAGCAGTCATCAAGTCATCACCCCAATATGAAATAGGGAGCTTAGCTTGCGCCATCATCGATCTAACCATGTCTAACAGTGTGCGATTCCTTCTCTCCACTACACCATTTTGTTACGGAGTGCCAGGAATCGTTACCTGTCTGAGAATCCCTTTTTCTTCACAAAACCCTGTGAATAGGTCAGATAGATACTCATACCCTCGGTCAGTCCTCAGAGCCTTAATACTCTTGTTTACTTGATTCTCAACCTCATTCAAATAGCGTCCAAAGCTATCTAATGCTTCTGACTTATGGGAGATCAAATAAACATGACCATAACGCGTGTAGTCATGTATAAAAGTGATGAAATAGGGAGCCCCATGCCTTGCTTTGACATTCATTGGGCCGTATATGTCAGAATGTTTAAGCTGCAACGGTTCGGATGCCCGTTTAGCTTTACCAAATGGTTTTTGGTTGCCTTTCCTGCAAGGCAATATTCACATGTGGATAAGGCAACTTTAGCGAGTGAGCCCAATAGGCCTTCTCGAGCTAACCTAGTCATCATCTCCTGTCTAATGTGACCTAATCTAGCATGCCATATCGTAAAATCATCACAAGCATTAGTTGAAGATGTAACAAATGTAATAGATTTATTGGCATCAAAAGAACTAGAATAGTCAATATCTAAAATCATAAAACCATCTGAAATAAAACCAAAAACATACACAATGGTTCCCAAGCAAATTTTAACACCAGTACCCTAAAAAAAGAAACTAAAGCCTAGATCTAATATGCTATTAACTGATAATAAGTTTCGTCGAATCTCTAGAGCGTAAAACACATCATGTAGATATAAGGTGCGCCCATATCGCAGGTTCAGTACATAAATACCGATCCCAAACACTTCAATGCTCGACTTATTTCCCATGTAGACTCTCCTGCTCCTACTAGGAACTCGACGATACTCAACGAACCCATCTCAGTTCCTCGCTATGTGGTCCGTTGCTCCTGAGTCTACAACCCACAAATGAAGAGAATGAGCAACTAATGCTTGACTGGACACAAAGCAGCCAATGAGAGGAAAAATGTTAAGAAGTACCTTCTTCGGCTCAGTGCATTCACGAGTGAAGTGTACCATCTCTTCCAAAGATTTTCAATATACCATGGTTTCATCTCCACATGTAAAGTATGGTTTTCCAAACATCGCCCTAATTTCATCCACATAAATCGTGATAGTAAAGTTGAAGTCACTTTTGTTCACAAACCACGAGAAATATTTCATAAACATGATATAAGGTCAAGCATGCATATTTCCATATTAAAATCAGTTTCTCAATGCTTTCTTCATAACATAAGTTGTTGTTATCCATAAATTTCATGCCATGCCTTGCATACAAAAGTACATACATAATAGTTCGAAACATGCATTTAAAATGGTTGGGTGCTATTAAGATGAATTGACCACCTACCTCTAGCGGTACAAGAACTGATCCTCCTCACCCAGAGAGTCAACAATGCCCAGCTTACCAGCTGGACAAAGAAACAAAAGACAGAATCAGGTTCTAGTACTTAAAACCAAAAGTCGAATAGGTAAAAGAGAAACAATAAAATTAAATTTAAGAAATGCCAATGAATTGAATACATCTCTAACCCTCACGAGTTAGTAGGATTCGAATTACTCCTACTTCAAGAGTCCCTAATCATCCATTTCTATCAAGAGACAAGTCAAGACTATATATCACTTAAAGCATCGATTAAGTTAACTTTACCATAATTCTCCAATATACTAGAAATCCTTAAAAATCCAAAAATAGGTAAACCGGGCCATCTTAGGCTTAGATTTATCCTCCAGGTTTTGAAATACGATAGTTTCATCCATGATCACCTAGATTCCGGGTCTAACATAACCAAATTGATTTACAATTGAATCTCCAACACCCCTACATCTATAACCTCAAATTTTTCTTATAAAACTCGAGTCCAATTCAATTCATTAACATCATACTAATTCTCAAAGGCAAGAGCTATAAGCACCCATTGTAAGCATCTAATCTATCACCACTCTAATTCAAGTTCAACCAGGATACTTATACCATTTAACTAATTCGTTACTTAAAATTAACAGAGTCAGTCCAAAATGAGCAAAACTAGTCTATAAAACCCTTCATGAACTTCAGGTTCACCACTAACTAGTATATTTTGAATTTCCTTGTGTTTCCCATCATCCATCAATATCACACAAGATCCATTTCATATTTCCCATTACCAACTCTACCCTTTTCAAGTAAAGATATGAAAACAAAACCAAAGCCATTTAGTCACCCTCCACCATTCCAATTTAACTCCAAACAAGATACTTTTACACTCTAACTATAAGCACAAATGGATTCTAAAACATGAATAGTTCCAAACACTTTAATCATTATAGCAACAACTTCAAGGAACCATCATTAAAACTAAAGATAAATAAGGTCATCTTTACCTCAAATGCCTAAAATGGTTCATCGGTTCTCTTTTAAGTTCAAGAGTTAATCAAACCTCATTTTAATATGAAACTAGAGAAAAATCAACTCATCAAGTTGTTAATAGCTTTTCATCCATTAAAATCATGATTTATCATAATCTTATGAATTCCCAATAGTATAGGTTTCACCATCAAATTTATTTACCTTGAACATCAAATGTTTTTTTCTATCAACATTCACAAGCTATACAAAGACAAATCACCATAATCTCATCAAGTTTAAGTCTCCACTTGCATACATCAAAATGGGGGAAATTAGATCATAAAAAACCATGTATTCATATAAAATCTTCAACCCATCCATCTAACATTTCTAGTTCATGAGGAATTTCGTTTTCTTCTAAAAACCCCAATTTACATCACAAAAATTTCAAGATCTACAATATTAGGGTGCTGATTTCTCACCTTAACACAAAAATATTAGCCCATCTCATCCCCTCTTCAACCATTAAGCTCCAAAATACCAAGATCTACACTAGCATGCATGTTGAACAAAAAAAAACCTAAGTTTTTAACTCAGGAATTCAGCTGAAATGGGGGTGAAATGGGTTAGAAAATCTTACCCAAGGAGCAACCCTTTTCTTCCTCTCTTCTTCTTCTCCTTTCTCCTCCTTCTTCCTTCTTCTTCTTCTTCATCTTCTTTCAGCTGGATGGCGGCGGCAGCAGCTGCTCTTCTTCTCGGCGTGGACAGCAGCAGCAGCTGCTGCTGTTGTCTTCTTCTTCTCCCCTTCTAGAAGCTCCCTGCCTCTCACGATCTCTCCCTCCTTCAGCTTCTCTCTCGACTCTCCTGCTCTCTCTCTCTCTCAGCTTCTCTCTCTACTCTCCTCTCCCTTCTCTTTTCTTTCTCTCTCATAGTCTCTCTCACTCTCTCTCAGTCTCCCCCTCACGGTCTCTCTCTCACTCTCTCTCTCACAGTCTCTCTTACTCTCTCTTTTATTTTCTTCCTTACGTTTTCTTCTTTTTTTATTAAGATCAGCACTAAGCTGATTGGGGGAGAGAGAGGTGGCGGGTTCGGGTCACGGGTTGGGTCGCGGGTCGGGCCAGCCCGTGTCCCCCAAACCTGGCTAAAAATTCCTCTCTCCCCTTTTTTTTGTTTGCTCTAAATTTTATTATTATTATTAAAATTATTATTATTATTTTTGTTAGCGGGGTTTCACAATCATCCCCCCTTAAAAGAAATTTCGTCCTTGAAATTTTAAAGGGCATACCTCAAACTGAGAAAAGATCTGGGTATTGTCTCCTCATGTCAGATTCCTTCTCCTACGTAGATTCTTCGATGTTATTGTGCCTCCAAAGGACCCGAACTAGAGGAATTTCCTTATTTCTCAGCACCTTCACTTGGCGATCTTCAATTTGAATAGGTTAAACGTCGTACGAGGCATCTTCTTCTAGCTCTAAGTTGTGCCAATCGATGACGTGTTCAGGATCGGGTTCATACTTCCTCAGCTGTGATACATGAAAAACATTATGAACCTTCTCCAAATGTGGTGGCAGAGCAACTCTGTAAGCTATAGGACCTATATGTCCCAAGACCTCGAAGGGGCCTGCATATCTTGGAGCCAACTTCCCACGTAGTCCAAACCGTCGAATGCCCTTCCTAGGGGATACTTTCAAAAATACATAATCCCCTACACTGAAGGTAAGAGGTCGCCTTCAACGATCTGCATAACTCTTTTGTCGACTTTGTGCTTTGAGCATTCTTTCTTTCACTAACTTCATTCTTTCTGTGGTCTCCTGTATCACCTCAGGACCCCACACAGCTTTTTCACCAACATCCGACTAGCAAATAGGAGATCTGCAAGGTCTACCATATAAGGCCTCAAAAGGGGCCATGCCAATACTTGCCTGGTAGCTGTTATTATAAGAAAACTCCGCTAGTTATAAGTGTTTCTGCCAGTTGCCTCCAAAATCTAACACACAAGACCATAACATGTCCTCAAGAATCTGTATTGTCCGCTCTGATTGTCCATCCGTTTGTGGGTGGTTGGAAGTGCTAAAGCGTAGCTTTGAACCCAAGGCAGTATGTAATTTCTCCCACAACCTAGATATAAATCGAGGGTCTCGATCTGAAACAATGGACACTGGTATTCTATGAAATTTGACGATCTCCTTAATGTATAGCCCATTAAGCTTCTCTAAGGTGTAAGTCATAGAAACCAGGAGAAAATGAGCTGACTTCGTCAGCCTATCAACAATCACCCAAACGGCATGATGATCTTCTCTGTTCTTCGGTAGGTCGGTCACGAAATCCATAGTTATGTGTTCCCACTTCCACTCGGGTACCTCAAGCGACTGAAGTTTACCCGCTTGTTTTCGATGTTCCGCTTTGATTTGCTGGCAGGTGAGGCATTTACTTACATATTAGGCAATGTCATTTTTCATTCTCGGCCACCAAAAATTTCTACGTAAGTCCCTGTACATCTTGGTGCTACTCGGGTGAATTGTATATGGAGTCTTATGTGCCTCATCGAGGATGGTCTTTCTCAAATTGTTATTAGAAGGAACCCAAATCCTGTTTCTAAATCACAAGCTTTCATCCTCATGCTGTCTCCAATCTTCAAATTTTGGATTTTCAGCCTTCTTCCTATACCCTTCGAAATCTTTATCCCTACCTTGTGCTACTGTAATGCCAGGATACAAGGAAGGATGCATTCTCCCGTAAGTGGCATAAACACCACACCACTCTTCTAGAGGTTCAATGAGGTAATTGAGTTCATAGTCGGCTGCTGATGCCAACATACCCCATTCCTTCACCATCATATGAGCTAGGAGGATTTCTTTCTTCTCACTCAAGGCATCAGCGGCTACATTTACTTTTCCCAGATGGTAGTGCAATTCAAAATCGTAGTCCTTAAGGAATTCGGTACATCTACGCTGCCTCATATTCAGATCCTTCTGTGAGAATAGATATTTAAGGCTTTTATGATTTGAATACAACTCAAACTTTTCACCATAAAGATAGTGGCACCAAACAACGGCAGCTAACTCTAGGTCATGTGTAGGATAGTTCTGTTCATGCACCTTCAACTGCCTCGATCCATAAGCAACAACTCGATCACCCTACATTAGAACACAGCCTAAACCTCTACGTGATGCATCAGTAAAGATGATATAGCCGGCACCAGGTGTTGGCACTATAAGTATTGGTGCCGAAGTCAACCTCTTCTTTAAATCTTGGAAGGACCTCTCACACTCAATCGACCATACAAATGGTACTCCTTTCTGTATGAGCTTGGTTAATGGAGCTGCAATTTTTGAGAACCCTTCCACGAACCTGCGATAGTAACCGGCTAGCCCTAGGAAACTTTGAATCTCAGTTACTGAAGTCAGCCTAGACCAATTAACAATTGCTTCAACCTTAGAGGGATCCACGGAAACACCCTCAGGTGATATAACATGTCCAAGGAACTTCACTTCTCTGAGCCAAAATTCACACTTGGAGAATTTAGCAAACAAGCGATGTTTCCTAAGTGTTTGCAACGTGATTCTTAGGTGTTCCTCGTGCTCTTCCAAAGTTTTAGAATAGATCAAAATGTCATCGATAAAGACAACTACAAACTGATCCAAGAATTCCTTGAACACTCCATTCATCAAATCTATGAAAGTGGCGGGGGCATTAGTGAGCCCAAAAGGCATCACCAAGTATTCATAGAGCCCATATCGCGTCCTGAAGGATGTTTTAGGAATGTCACTCTCCTTGATCCTTAACTGATGATACCCAGCCCGAAGGTCGATTTTCGAAAAGTACTGGGCATCCTTAAGTTGGTCAAATAAGTCGTCAATTCTAGGGAGATGATACTTGTTCTTGACGGTCACCTGATTTAACTTTCGATAGTCGATACACAGGCGGAGTGCACCGTCTTTCTTCTTTACAAATAGTACGGGGGCTCCCCAAGGTGAGGAACTCTTCCTGATAAAACCCTGATCCTCCAATTCCTGAAGCTGAATCTTCAACTCCTTCAATTCTATTGGGGCCATCCTGTAAGTTGTCAGAGAGATGGGCGATGTACTTGGCATGACATCAATAGAAAACTCTATTGCTCTATGAGGTGGTAACCTAGGTAGATCCTCAGGGAAGACATCCACGAATTCTGAGACTATAGGTATGGTCTCGAGTGCAGGTAACTCACGTGTCTCTTCCCCAAACATAGTGAACATTTTGACTTCACTCCTGTTAATTGAATCAAACTCTAAACTGTGCAAAGGAATTCGATGCTTCTGCCCTCTAAACTTTACAATAGGCTGTCCCAGAATTTTAAGGGTCACTATCTTAGCATAATAGTCAATGCGTGCGTGATGTGCCGACAACCAATCCATTCCTAAAATTATATCGAAATCTCTAATGTCAAACAGTGTCAAGCTTATGTTCAACTCTACTTCACCCACTCGAACCACGCAGTCTCTACAAACTTTATGTGGCACTGAGCACTTTCCTATAGGTGTTGCTAGTTCCAAAAACCTCCCACTAGTAGAAACTGGAAGGTTTAGGGTATTCACCAACCTGGTAGCAACGATTGAGAGAGTAGAACCAGAGTCAATTAGTACATGTACCCATACATCATATAACAAGATCCTACCTTCAATCACGTCGTCGGAAACCCATACATTATCCTGTGAAATGGCAAACATGCGTCCCTGAGTAACTCCACCTGTCTGTTGTCGATTGCCCCTAGGGAAATTTCGCTTCACGTGCCCTCTTTCCCCACAATCCCAAAGTTGAACCCAGCCATCATCTCTCGGTTGTTGTTGTTGTGGTCGGGGTTGTTGCTGACCTTGGTTTCCTTGAGGTTTATTGGGTTGTTGCGTTGCTCTACCCTATGGTGCTGCCCTCTGTTGTTGGGGTTGTTGTCTCTGCCCTTGGGATGACTCACCTTATACCCTCTGCCTTTTATCCCCGTCAAACTGGTTTTGTTGTTGAAACTGATTGGCTCCTCGTTTCTGTGCGGCTATCTCTTGTCTTCTCTGAAGTACTTCACACCCCCTTTCTAGCATCTGAACCTTCCTGATAATTTCATTAAAGCTGTGGAATTCAAAGGCTAAGAGCTTCTCATACAGTTGAGGATTCAGTCCATCACTAAAATTCCTTATCTTGTCTGCCTCCTTATTGACAATCGTGGGGGCAAAACGAGATAAGTTAGTGAACCTAGCCACATACTGGTCCACAGTCATATTTCCCTGTCTCATGCCCATGAACTCATAATACTTCCTTTCCTTCACTGCCACAGAGAAATAGCTATCCAAGAACAAACTCTGGAACTCGTCCCAAGTGATTGGACCCATTCCTTCCGAGGTGCTTTTCTACTAGTCCCATGCATCGTCAACTAGCATATAAGTGGCCATCCTAACTTTCAGCTCATCAGTGCATCTAAGTAAATTGAATATCTTCTAAATGTCCTTAAGCCACTTTTCGGCCCTTGCTAGATCCGGTGTTCCATCATAAGAAGGGGGTCCCTAGCTCTTAAAGTCCTTCAGAATTGCATTATCATCATGTGGCCCAGGATTCCCAACCATAGGTGGAGCAGGCTGGGGAGGTGGTGGTGGTGGTGGGGGTACCACCCCTTGTGGAGCTTCTTGGTTCGCTCTAATCTCTTGTCTCAACTGGGCCACTTCGGTAACTAGCAAGTTGACTGTTTGTAGAAGGCCGACTAATCCAGGTTCGGCGGGTTGCGATTGTGGTTGTGGCGGGGGATCAGGTGCATGAGGCAGTGATGGCGGTGGTGGAGGTGGTGGTTGTCGTCTAGGTCGCCCCCTCGGCATCGTTCACTGCCAAAAGTCATGCAAAATAACAAGTTTAGCCTCATATTCCACCAAAACTTGTAAAACCATTAAATAACATAAACCGATTGAAAGCATTTAAGTCAACAAAATATCAAAGTACAGTAGTAAGGTTTTTTTTTCTTTTTTTTTTATATTTTGGTGACTTTTAGTTCCTTAAAGCTTTTAACTTTTAAAATATTTTCCTACTCTTAGTGGCTTTTATCTTGTTATTGGGTCTACTCAGAGCTAACAATGCTCTGATACCACCTGTAACGCCCCGTACCCCAAAAACAAGGGACATTACCATCAGTCTACAACGAGACTCAAATCTGGCAGAGTCTCCCTTGTAAACTGGACCTTTTGTCACCTAATAAACACATTGCATACAAGATATACACAGCAGAAGCAAAAGAAACTAAGGGTATGCACTAAAATTGCCACCCATTTTTTTCTCAACTCAACTGAAATCCCAACGATGTAGGACCAGGAGAAACCTGCAAATAACTACGACATTCAATCTTTCATTTAACATGGATATAATTGTGATATGATATATAGTTACGTTTATTGTTTCCTGTCAAAATATATATATAGTGAGAAAGATAAAGTAGGAGTTGTATTCATATGATAAAAGTAACATAAGGCTCACAACCGAGCCATAAAACAAAAGTCTCAAGAAAAGGATTAGAAATAGTAACACGTCCACTGTGACTGAAGAGAGGGAAACCTGCATCAAAACCAAAACAAGGAATCTCTCGCCAAGAAAACCTCGTCACAGCACCACTAAGGATCCTATCTCGATCCTCAGACGTCAACTATAAAACCACAAAGAATAATTGGGTGAGAAACTCAGTAGGTAGATCAACCATCCTAATACCATCACATGCAGCGATTAATCCGATAACAGCTCAAAAGCATTTATACAAACAATAGCAGTGTACTTCTGCTAGTATAGACAAGGAACACGACTGGGTTACCCCAGTCAGAATTATTTCAAGATCAATAACAAGTGCAACAATTTGACGACTGCAGACTAGACAAGGGCCCCCAACTAATCCAGAGAAGGTTCCCCGACAACCTTCCCCCGCGTCTAACACCCATTGGGCAGGCATGCGAACCTCAGCGAAACTAGTTACTCAACACCACCAACAAATATGGTTTACCAAGAAATAATTGTGACTCCCAGACTTCCCTAGATGTACTTGTCTCCCTGACGTCCCATTCTGCCCTGAAGACAAAAATACCTAGCAAAGTCTCAGGTGGTGTACCACATCCGGATAAGCATGATCCACCATCCTTGTAGAAAGTCCTCAACCTTTCACAAGCTCACCTTAGTGATAATATATAGTAGTATACATATAGGTTGTGTGTCTTTTAAGTTAAAGTTCGAAAACTATTTTGGAAGAACCCTCTTGAAAACCCAAGTCCTTTTTGTAGAAATCCCCTTTTTGAAATTCATCTCTTTTGAAATCCACATACAACAAGTGTAACTGGTCCTAAGGATGAGGGACCATGGCAAACCAACTCACCAACCCTCGTGAGGGTGAGGATCCCTAGCAAGTCAAACACACTCACCCATAGGGTGCGGGACCATGGCAAACCAACTCACCCACCCCCGTAAGGGTGAGGATCCCTGGCAGGCCAACCCACGCACCCAAGTCTGCGGGACCTAGCAAACTAACTCACCCACCCTCGTAAGGGTGGAGATCCCTAGCGGCCAACACACACAGATCACTCGGGCGGGAATCCGAGTGGAAGTAACATAGGCACCAGTCCACCTAAGGCATACACGGTTCTCCGTGTCGTCGTGAACCTTATCAAGCCCGGTAGTGAGACGCCACTACCGTCTTTAGGCGGTCACAGAAGAAATTCGTTTTTGCCACATTTTCAAAGTTGGGTTTCACATCGAGAAAACACCCGATAACACAGATTCTTATCTCTTCCAAAGATTTTCAATATACCAAACATAGTTTCATCTCCACATGTAAAATATGGTTTTTCAAACATAGCCCTGATTTTATCCACATAAATCGTGATAGTAAAGTTGAAGTCACTTTTGTTCACAAACCACTAGAAATATTTCATAAACATGATATAAGGTCAAGCATGCATATTTCCATATTAAAATCAGTTTCTCAATGCTTTCTTCATTACATAAGTTGTTGTTATCCATAAATTTCATGCCATGCCTTGCATACAAAAGTACATACATAACAGTTCGAAACATGCATTTAAAATGGTTGGGTGCTATTAAGATGAATTGACCACCTACCTCTAGCGGTACAGAAACTGATCCTCCTCACCCAGAGAGTCAGCAACGCCCAGCTCACCAGCTGGACAAAGAAACAAAAGACAGAATCAGGTTCTAGTACTTAGAACCAAAAGTCGAATAGGTAAAAGAGAAACAATAAAATTAAAATTAAGAAACGCCAATGACTTGAATACATCTCTAACCCTCACGAGTTAGTAGGATTCGAACTACTCCTACTTCAAGAATCCCCAATCATCCATTTTTATCAAAAGACAAGTCAAGACTATATATCACTTAAAGCATCGATTAAGTTAACTTTACCATAATTCTCCAATACACTAGAAATCCTCAAAAATCCAAAAATAGGTAAACCGGGCCATCTTAGGCTTAGATTTATCCTCTAGGTTTTCAAATACGATAGTTTCATCCATAATCACCTAGATTCCTAGTCTAACATAACCAAATTGATTTACAATTGAATCTCCAACACCCCTACATCTATAACCTCAAATTTTTCTTATACAACTCGAGTCCAATTCAATTCATTAACATCATACTAATTCTCAAAGGCAAGAGCTATAAGCACCCATTGTAAGCATTTAATCTATCACCTCTCTAATTCAAGTTCAACCAAGAGACTTATACCATTTAACTAATTCGTTACTTAAAATTAACAGAGTCAGTCCAAAATGAGCAAAACTAGTTTATAAAACCCTTCATGAACTTCAGGTTTATCACTAACTTGTATATTTTAAATTTCCTTGTGTTTCCCATCATCCATCAATATCACACAAGATCCATTTCATATTTCCCATTACCAACTCTACCCTTTTCAAGTAAAGATATGAAAACAAAACTAAAGCCATTTATCAACCTCCACCATTCCAATTTAACTCCAAACAAGGTACTTTTACAGTCTAACTATAAGCACAAATGGATTCTAAAACACGAATAGTTCCAAACTCTTTACTCATTATAGCAACAACTTCAAGGAACCATCATTAAAACTAAAGATAAATAAGGTCATCTTTACCTCAAATGCCTAAAATGGTTCATCGGTTCTCTTTTAAGTTCAAGAGTTAATCAAACCTCATTTTAATATGAAACTAGAGAAAAATCAACTCATCAAGTTGTTAATAGCTTTTCATCCATTAAAATCATGATTTATCATAATCTTATGAATTCCCAATAGTATAGGTTTCACCATCAAATTTATTTACCTTGAACATCAAATGTTTTTTTCTATCAACATTCACAAGCTATACAAAGACAAATCACCATAATCTCATCAAGTTTAAGTCTCCACTTGCATACATCAAAATGGGGGAAATTAGATCATAAAAAACCATGTATTCATATCAAATCTTCAACCCATCCATCTAACATTTCTAGTTCATGAGGAATTTCGTTTTCTTCTAAAAACCCCAATTTACATCACAAAAATTTCAAGATCTACAATATTAGGGTGCTGATTTCTCACCTTAACACAAAAATATTAGCCCATCTCATCCCCTCTTCCACCATTAAGCTCCAAAATACCAAGATCTACACTAGCATGCATGTTGAACAAAAAAAAACCTAAGTTATTAACTCAGGAATTCAGCTGAAATGGGGGTGAAATGGGTTAGAAAATCTTACCCAAGGAGCAACCCTTTTCTTCCTTTCTTCTTCTTCTCCTTTCTCCTCCTTCTTCCTCCTTCTTCCTTCTTCTTCTTCTTCTTCTTCTTCTTCTTCTTCTTCTTCTAGTAGCTCCCTGCCTCTCACGATCTCTCCCTCCTTTAGCTTCTCTCTCGACTCTCCTGCTCTCTCTCTCAGCTTCTCTCTCTACTCTCCTCTCCCTTCTCTTTTCTTTCTCTCTCACAGTCTCTCTCACTCTCCTCAGTCTCTCTCTCACTCTCTCTCTCACAGTCTCTCTTACTCTCTCTTTTATTTTCTTCCTTGCATTTTCTTCTTCTTTTTTTTTTATTAAGATCAGCACTAAGCTGAATGGGGGAGAGGGAGGTGGCGGGTTTGGGTCACGGGCTGGGTCTCCCCTTTTTTTGTTTGCTCTAAATTTTATTATTATTATTAAAATTATTATTGAATGGTCCATGTTTTATGTTTGCCGAATTTCGTGTCAAAGGTAAACTCAAGATGGTC
>MVGT01004292.1:0-12197 GCA_002174775.1 Macleaya cordata | reverse complement strand
TTGATTAGAGATTTTAGTTTCCATCTTTATCACCAATATTATTTTTATTTGGTGATTGTGTAATCCTTAACCTTAGTCACATTGACATACGGTTATTCCAACTAATAACCGTAAGAATTTTAGACTTTCAATTACATTGATATATATTTCATGATGTTAAATCTAATGAAAAGCAATGAAGAAAACGTTCCTCTAATAAGTGATATTGAGATGTGATGCATGGTTTGATGGGTTATTCCAAACCATGTCCTCCAAAGTGAGGGATCCCTGCAGAAGATCGTACGATGTATGATGGAAAGAGAAACCGAATGTTTAAAGCAAGAAGTGAACAAAACGTTCGATCGGAAATCATCGGTAATGTAGAAGTTATACATTTTGATGTGTTGCTGTTCTACATATGATTTATATATGTTTGTGTTGATCTTATACTGTATTAGATGGAATATGAATCCCTACTGAGCATCAGCTCACCCCGTTTTTTCATCTTTCACAGATCAGTGAAAGGGATACGTAGGAATGCGAATTGCGGCATATTCGTGAGGAAGAAGACTAGGTAGGTCTTCCATGATTATTTCTTTTGGTAGTTTTATACTTGAATAAGCTTGGAAAGGTTACTTGGACAAGATGGGACATTTTTTATGTTGACTTGAGACTATTTCAATTTTTGGACAGTAGGCTGGATTTTCTAACCAGTAGTTAGTATTTTGATCATATCTTTTATTTCGGTTATTGGTTTTTAATTTTGGTTATATCCCTGGATTCGTAAGATCCAGGAAAGGCGCAGTGAAGATTTTATGATTTTAAGAGCAGGATAAGTCTCGTTTTTATATTTTTAAATCTGATGTATGTGTACTATAAGTTGACATCGATTTCACTAATGTTGGGTTGCGTTTAGATTATGGATGAATCCCTTGGGAATTAGACTTTGGCCAAAACATGAAAGATGTGCGGCTCTGAGTCAAGTTTCAGAAGTTTCTGACGGCTCGAGCACAAAAAAGTGTAAAATTTATAGAACTCACGCAAGGGGACATGACGGTAACCCAGTACGAGAAAAGTTCACAGAGTTATCGCGCTATGCACCGCATGTGATAGCCACCGAAGTGCTAAAGGCACAAAAGTTCTAGGGAGGACTGAAGAATCAAATTCGAGGCAAGGTGGTGCCATTTTGTTATATCACGTACGTAAGAGTAATGGAGACGCCACTGGTGGTTAAGGCAGATTGGAAGAAGGGACAGAAAGAAAGAGATCAGCGAGATCAAAGAAAAAAGCATAAGCCAAACTCTAAACAGACTCAACAGTCGCAAGCTTTCAAGGAAACGCAGGTGCAAATAACTAATGAAGGAGAAAGGAAGTGTTATAGATGGAGGGCAGTACGACATATAATAAAGAACTGCCCACAGCAACCCCAAGGACAGGGAAGCGGAACAGTAACTATAGACCACAGGGACAAGCACAACCTCAATGGAATACTCAGCAGTATGGTGGACAAGGACGAGGCACGAGTCAGCCAAGGACTAATAATCAACCACAACAATATAGGCAAACTCAGTAAGGTCAACCTAGGGCGCAAGGACAGATCAGTCACTTAGCACCACCAGAAGTGAAAATAGAAAATGCGACTATTGAAGGTAGATTCTTAGTCTTCAGTTCTTGGGCTAAAATATTGTTTGATTCTGGTGCTACATACTCGTTTATATTTGTGCATTTCGCTACAACACTTGGCCTAGAAGTCACATCCCTAGGGTACACTTTGCATATCTCATCACCAGTAGGAACAACTATAGCATTGAGTAAAGTGTGTAGAGATTGTTCTATTGTGTTCGCTGATCGAGAATTAGCGGCAGACCTCATGCCCATGAATATGCCTATGTATAATGTGATTTTGGGAATGGACTAGTTGTCCTCCCATTGTGTGATCTTAGATTGTTTTGAAAGGAAGGTTACCTTAACCACGTCGGATTGAAAGTTATCAGTTCGGGGAGATAGAGAAAGAATCACTAACCCGTTACTGCCGGCTGTAGTGAGACGAAGACTAACCAACGAGCATCGTACCTTGTTGGCATTCCTGGAGGAGAGAGACGCCGTGAATACTCAGGAAGGTGATATTCCCATAGTACAAGAGTATATGAATGTATTCCTAGAGGAATTGCCTTGTCTACCTCCCAGAGAGAAATTTAGTTTGCCATTGATGTGCAACCTGGAACGAAGGAAAATTCGATTCCACCATATCGTATGGTGCCCCAAGAGTTCAAGGAACTAGAAAAGCAATTGAGTGAATTGCAACAATTAGGTTTTATCCAACCAAGTGCTTCACCATGGGGAGCAACGGTGTTGTTTGTATGGAAGAAGGATGGATCGATGAGATTATGTGAGTAAGGTCCATAAGTTTTCTCATGTGTTTATGTTTGTCAATTTTCATGTCAAAAGTAAACTCAAGAATGTATTTGTAACTTGAGTTAGAGTCTAGAGAGTCTTGGGTCGAATCGGTTTGAAAAAATCTACAAAGACTCTGAAGAACTCAACTCACCACCAGAAAACATCCTAGGATGGTAAGAGACTTAGATAAACTAAGTACCATAGGTGGTTAGATCATTAGAGTGTTTCCCACACTTTTAAATTGCCTTAACAAATAAATTTTAAAGAAAAAAACTGAATTTGGGGTGTTTGGTTTCGAAACCAAAAGATTTAGTTTCGAAACCAAAGTAAAACTGATGGGTATTTTAATATAAGGTACAAGGAGTTTCGAAATCAACAAGGTTGATTTCGAAACTAAATCTCATCTGATAATAGATGAAGTTCGGTTTCGAAACTAACAGTTTGATTTTGAAACCAAACTTTTAACTATTGTCAGATGAAGTTTGATTTCGAAACCAAAATTGTTGGTTTCGAAACTAAAAGACCAAAAAAACTATCAGTTACCTTTTGGTTTCGAAACCAAAGGCATTGCTTTCGAAACCATCGCCCAGATTCAACTTTTCTAGTGATTTTTTGAGCTGTAAAGAGATTCTTTTTTAACTTTTTGTATATTCCCACTTAAGCATGTCTTTGTTGGTTTATTGGTGCATAAGAAACATTCATGAGTGGGATCAGAGGGATAATGGAATGACCTTCCATCTCATATGATGATTTCCAAGAATAAACTTGTTTATTCTGGTTTAGATCAGGATATTTCACTATAAATAGGGGTTGATCTTCCATTGTTCAAATCAACCAATCACCCCTAACCTCGACAAGTGGTTGGAGAGTTTAGCTCAAAATTTATAGATTTCAAGCTTGTTGAACTTGGTTCAAATCCTTCCCATTTTAAACTAAAACTCTGTTTTTATGTGCCGGTAGATTTCCGATGGTTGAGCTTAGACTGTCAAGCTCGTGGTGATATACTCAAGGAGTCGAGTATTGGTTCAAGGTGCGGGACTTGCGGAGTTCAAGTTGGAGACGCATCACTGTCCACTAAAAGGCAAATTCGTGGAGTTCGAATTTGTAGAAGAACTGTACACCGTAGCTGTTGGAGTGTAGAGGGAGTCGTAATTCGTGTCCATCGAGTGTTAAATCTGTTTGTAAGTTTTCATTAACTTTTAGTGGATTCTTTTCTAGATTAGGTCCCATGGTTTTTTCTAGTTTAGGTTTCCTCGTAAACAAAATCTCTTGTGCATATTTTCACACTTTTTATGAGATTGAAATATTCGATTCTTACTCTTAATTCCGCATATTAAGAATTGAATAAGTCAATACTCTTATTGGAGATTATTGTTTTGTTCTTTATCACCTTTATAATTTTTATTAAGTGATTGTGTGATCCCTAATCTTAGTTATATTGACAAATGGTTAGTCCAACTAAAACCGTAGGACATTTAGAGGGTGTTTGGCAACCACTTAAGAAGTTGCTTTTTGACTTATATGAGTCAAAAAGCAAAAGAATTTGTATGGTAACACTTCGAGGAAGTGACTTCTAGAAGCAAAAAAATTGCTTCTATTTGAAGCAAAAAAATTTTGCTTCTTGCTTCTCACATAAGTAACTTCTCACACTCTTATATTATTTTTATTTTTGTTATTTTTTCTCCTCATTCTCTCTCACCATTTCTTCTTCGTAGCAACTAAAAGTTTTCATCTTACTTTTACTGGTGATGATCATGACAATGATGATGATGGATCATGATTGTGGTGATGATGATGGGGGATGGTGGTGGTGGTGTTGATGATGATGGTAGTGGTGATGATGATAGTGGTGATGGATGATGATGATGATGATGATGATGATGATGATGGATGATGATGGATGATGATGGTGGTAGTAGTGATGATGATGTCGATAATGATGGTGATGGCTGATAGAAATATAACACAACATAAATTATAGTATANAAATAATAGTTCAATCTCTTTTATTTTGAATTTTGATCATATTACGTTGCCATATTGACTTATTGACTTATCAACTTATAAGTTAGTAGTTTACCAAATAAGCTTCTCATAATTTTTGACTTCTCAGAAGTACTTTTGCTTTTTTTAGAAGCAGAAGCACTTCTGCTTCTGGTTGCCAAACGCCCTCTTAGACTTTCAATTGGTATCAGAGCGGGTTCACTTGCTGGGTTTAACAACCTAAGTGTGATCTGTGTTGTGACTAAATGGATTCACAAAGAGAAGGTAGTGTTGTAAACAAACCACCATTGTTCAATGGTAGCAACTATCCTTACTAGAAAGCTAGAATGAGGGCTTTTCTAAACTCCCTAGACCAAACAGTTTGGAGAACTGTAGAAGTATCTTGGACTCCTCCTACCATGATGACTGGTACCAGAGACAACTCCAGGGAAGTTCCCAAACTAGAAGACAAATAGACTTCGGATGAGAGAAAGGCAGCCACTAGAAATAGTAAAGCACTCAATGCTATCTATGCTGCTGACACCGTCGACGAATTTCGTCGCATCTCTAATTGCGAAGTAGCCAAGGAAGCATGGAACATTTTAATGGTCCCCCATGAAGGTACTAGGATTGTTAGAATAGCAAACCTTCAAATGTTGACTACCCAATTTGAAACTATTAGAATGGATGACAATGAATCCTTTGATGAATTTTATGCTAAATTGAATGACATTGTCAACAACTCTTTTGCATTGGGTGAAGTTATTTCTAACTCCAAAATAGTTCATAAAGTTTTGAGATCTCTTCCTGAGAGATTTCAAGCCAAAGTTATGGGCTATTGAGGAGAGTAAAGATATTGATACTATTCTCCCTGAAGAACTTGCAGGGAATTTAAGGACATTTGAGGTTGGTTTTAAATCTTCAAAGAAATCAAAGAACATTGCATTAACAACCTCAAAAAGCTCCAAGGAAGAGAAGGACCTCTCTAGTGATGAAGAAATGGCTCTTCTCATAAGACAATTTAGGACCTTCTTGAAGAACAAAAAGGAGAAGTTTCAAAAGCCAAGGTTTGGCTCATCTTCCAAAATAAGGCCTCATAAAAAATTCAAGAACTTTGATACAAAGTTTGAGAAGAAGAACTCCACAGAAGTACAATGCTTCATGTCATGGCTTTGAACACATGGCTAATGAATTTCCAAACTAAGCTTCGGCCAAAATCAAGATAGTAATGAAAGTTACACTAGAGATTCCGATTCATCCTCCAATACTAGTGAAACTAGTGATGAAGAAATCAAGGAGGAAATGAATGCTATGACTGCAACTCTCTCACAAATTCTTAAAAATGCTAACACTTCTAGTGAACATGAGGAGAGTGATGAAGAAATAGATCCGAAACAATTGTGTGCTAATCTCTTTAAAAAGTGCATGGATTCATCTAAAGATAACAAGGTGCTGAATGAGAAGTTGACATTCATTCAAACTGAACGAGATGAAACCACGATCAACTTGCAAGAAAGTTCCATCAAAATGAAACAACTTGAAGAGGAGATCTCAAGGCTACTTACCAAGATTAACTCTCTTGAGTTGGATCTTAGGGAAGCCTTAGATAAATTCAAGTCTCTTGATTCCACTCTTGCCTCAACCAAGAGAGATTTGATCTTATCAAATGACTTATTAGATAAATTTAATAATGGGTCTAAGTTTATATCTAACTTGTTGAATGTAGTCAAGACTGCAAATCATAAGAAGGGATTGGGTTACGATGCTACAACTAGTTCCAACTCACCACAAGGAACAAAGTTTGTGAAAGCCAAGGAGCAACAGGCTCAAAAGATTCCTCCAAAGAGCACACTCGCTCAAACCAGCAAAAATCTGGGTAAGACAAAAGGCACATATTTTGCTGAAGTGTGTTCTTATTGTGGTGTTTCATGTCACTTGCAAAATACTTGCAAATTTTATATGGAAGATGCTTTCAATAAACAAAGAAAGGCAAATCTTCTCTATCAATACGAAGAATTGCAAACAAAAGTAAGGAACCTATCCGGTGAGATCTCAAAACTCATATAGAATACACAAGGTAATGTACCCAAAGTTAAAACTCCTCATAACTCAAAGAAGGAACTTACTAAAACCAAGGTAGTTGTTCCTAAATCCACTAAACCCATCCTAGATAGCACTAAAGAAAAAACTGTGCGGGTTAAGAAAAGTGAGATAAAGGCTAATGTTGCTTTGATTGCTTATAAAACATGTAACTCACTTGATTGGTTTCTTGATAGATGTTGTAGCAGGCAAATGAATGGTGACAAATCATACTTTAGTCAATTCAAAAGTCATATTGTGGGAGTTGTAACATTTGGTGATGGTAGCACCGCCTATGTCAAAGGTAAAGGTAAAATTAAGTTACCCGGTGTACCAAAAATCAAGGATGTACTCTATGTTGAAGGTATGAAAGCTAACCTTCTAAGTATTAGCCAAATTTGTGACACTAACCATTCCGTGAAATTTATCTCCAATTGATGTGAAATCATGAATGGTGATGGTAAATATGTTATGATTGGTAGGAGATCTAGTAGTAATTGCTATATGATTGATGCATCTCCTAACCTTACATGTAATTTGTCTAAACTTGATACTACTCACCTTTGGCACCAAAGACTAGGTCATGTCAACTTCAAAGACCTAGTAAAAATTGCTAACAAGGAGTTAGTACGTGGGCTGCCCAAAGTAAGTAAAAAGGTTGATGGAATATGTGGACCATGCCAAAAGGGTAAACAAACTAGAAGTCCACATAAATCATCAAAAGATGTGGCTACCACCAAACTATTGCAATTAATTCATATGGATCTTATGGGTCCTATGAGAACTGAGAGTATTGGTGGAAAGCGATACATCTTGGTCATGGTTGATGATTTTTCTAGATATACTTGGATTTCTTTTCTTAGAGAAAAATCTGATACTTACGATGAATTTTTTATTATATGCCAGCGAATTCAAAATGGGCAAAATTTTAAAATCAAACGGATAAGAAGTGACCGTCGTACGGAATTCAAGGACTCAAAAGTTGAAGATTTTTGTGACAAAAATGGAATAAAGCATGATTTTTCAGCACCCATAACTCCTCAACAAAATGGGGTTGCTGAAAGAAAGAACCGTGTGATTCAAGAAATGGTTAGAGTGCTTCTGCATAGCAAAAATCTAGTACAAAGGTTTTGGGGTTGTTTTTATTGCATGCTACTTGGTTAACAGAGTCTATCTAAGACCCAAAACCCTCAATACCCCATATGAACTTTGGTTTGGTAAGAAACCAAATTTAAGTTACCTTCGTGTTTTTGGGAGTCCATGCTACATCCTTACGGATAGAGAAAATACTGGAAAATTTGACCCTAAAAGTGATGAAAGAATCTTCATTGAGTATGCTTTGGATAGTCGGGCTTTTCGTGTCTACAACAAATAGATCGAAACTATCTTGGAATCCATTAATGTTGTTATTGATGCTTCTAACATTTCTTCGTCTTCAGATGCTGCTGAAGAAGACAATCTTGTTGAAGGTAAAACTGTGAAAATTGAACTTAATTCAGAAAATGATGATGATGCATCTACCTCCCAAGAGTCGGATGAAAAATAGGATACTCCACATGACCTGACTACAAATGGTTAAGTTATTGAACCTAGAAATCCTCCTCAAGACCATCCAACCCCATGGGCTCAACGACTACACAATCCCAATGAAATTATTGGAGGGATTAAATCCAGTGTTCAAACACGGAGACAAGTTCGAAACATTATAAATCATGTATGTTATGTTTTTATGTATGAACCTATTAATGTGGTTGATGCTTTGCAAGATGAAAATTGGATATAAGCAATGCAAGATGAGCTTGGCCAATTCACAAGACAAGAAGTGTGGAGTCTTGTACCTCGTCCAAAGAATACCAATGTCATTGGTACCAAATGGATCTTCAAGAACAAGTCTGATGAATTTGGAAATGTTGTGAGAAACAACACTAGACTTGTTGCACAAGGGTATTCTCAAGTCTGATTAGAGTCCATAAGGTTACTTTTGGCGGTTGCTTGCCATTTAAAATTTAAAATTTTTCAAATGGATGTCAAAACAGCCTTTCTAAATGGCATCTTAAAAGAAGAAGTGTTTGTAGAACAACCTAAAGGATTTGAAGATCCCATCAATCCTAATCATGTCTACCAATTGAAGAAAGCCCTTTTATGGTTTGAAACAAGCTCCAAGAGCTTGGTATGATAGATTGACTACTTTTCTTCTTAGAAAAGGATTCTCAAGAGGGGGAACTGATAAAACCATGTTTATTAAATGGGCTGAAAATTATGTTCTTGTTGCCCAAATCTATGTAGATGACATAGTGTTTGGTTCTACCATAACCAAACAAGTTGAATCCTTCTCAAATCTAATGAGTAAGAAATTTGAAATAAGTATGGTTGGAGAACTAACCTTCTTTCTTGGATTGCAGGTTAAGCAACAAAAAAATAGGATATTTATATCTCAATCAAAATATACCAAGGATCTCGTAAAAAAGCTTGGTATGGAATCTGTAAAAGATGCTCACACACCGATGGGAACCACTACAAAGTTAACAAAGAACTTAGCTAGACAGGAAGTAGACCAAAAACAATATAGAAGCATGATAGGGAGTCTTCTTTATCTTACAGCTCGTCGTCCTGATATTTTTTTAGTGTAGGTGCTTGTGCTCACTATTAAGCAAAACCTAAAGAGAGAACTCTTGGTTTTAGCTTGTGGTACACTAATGACACAAATTCTGAAATAGTAGGCTATTCTGATGTAGATTGGGCAGGCAATGTTAATGATATGAAAATTACTTCAGGAGGCTACTACTTTATTGGACACAACTTGGTAGCATGGCAAAGTAAGAAACAAAATTCTCAATCCTTGTCAACTACTGAAGCAGAATACATTGCTATATGATCGTGTTGTACTCAATTACTTTGGATGAAACAAATGTTATCTGATTATGGAATTGAACATGATACTATGACTATGCTTTGTGATAATACTAGTGCCATTAATATTGCTAAGAATCCAGTACAACATTCTAGAACTAAACATATAGACATAAGATATCACTTCATTCGTGATTTAGTTGAAGACAAGGTGATTTGTCTTGAGTTTGTTCCTACCGAAAAATAATTGGCTGATTTACTTACAAAACCTCTAGATATTCTTAGGTGTGAACTCCTTAGAAGATCTATTAGTGTGGTTGTTGTTAACTAATTATTTTCTTCTCGCTCCTTCCTGGTTTTTGCATTGCATATCTTTTGGGTTGAAGAGTGAGTCATGTTTATTAGTTTGCTTTCAAAACTCTGCATTCTAATATTTGTGATTTCAAGTGTTCTTCCTATTTTAAATGGCTATCTTTTGTTGAATGCTTGAAAATATAAGAGGTTTCACAGATTTGATTNTTCTAATATTTGTGATTTCAAGTGTTCTTCCTATTTTAAATGGCTATCTTTTGTTGAATGCTTGAAAATATAAGAGGTTTCACAGATTTGATTTGATTTACCTTATTTTGATATAGCTTGTGAATCTCTACAATAAATCCACATACTCTCTTGACTGATCTATTGGTTCTTGTGCACATATAGAGTCTCTTGAGGAAGTATGATTTTATCCTAGTTGGATCGTTGGATGGTTTAAAAATAAAGTTCATGATTCATTGATGGACTGATCCAGCTGGTTGGACTATCTCTCTAGGATTTGGTGTTCTGATGAAGTGCTGAAAAAAAAACTTTTATCTTGTTCCTATTCATCACCAAAATAGTAAGCTCTCGTAAAATAACTTGAGTTTGGTGAAACACCAAAAGAGTGAGTTCTCGTAAAAAATGTTGAACTCGGTGTTAGAACATCAAAAAGAGTGAGATCCTGCAAAAAGATTGGGAACTCGATGTTCTTTTCTTCATCTTGACCTCATGGTGATTCACTTGATTCTAATACGGGTACTTTCTTGGAAGCGTCTCCTCGGATAAGAGTCGCTTACAAGTTCAAGGAAAATATTGGTATCTTGTTGATAATCCATGTCTCATACTCTTGAGTACCTCAAAATTTCTATCTTATGCTCAAATATGAAGGTCATTTTATAGGGTGCAAAGTGAGATGGTTCTTTCATGCTGGATAAGGTTCAGATTTGAAGAAATCAGTAATATGAACATCCTTATCATATCTTCCTTTTAAGATGATCTCACATAATGATATTGTTCTCTCAACACACACACACATTCATTGATTATCTATAAGAATATTGTGGTGGTACTTGTTTTGAGAATCAACAAGGCTTTATTCGAATAAGGTTTAGCATATTCATATTTGCAATAATCTTGTGTTCATTGCATTATATTCTTCATAGCCTTGTGTAACAGGTCACACATCTTGGTCATATCTTGATTCCATAAAAAACTTTCATCAAAAAGGAGTTTTATGCATGATATGTCAAAATTTTGGTGATTTTGTATTTCAGTTTCGAAACCAAAATGACTGGTTTTGAAACCAAATTTGACCTGTGATGATATTGCCTTTTGGTTTTGAAACCAATTTTGTTGGTTTCGAAACCAAAAAGGACCTAGAAACAATCTTGTTTTTAGTTTTGAAACCAAAATGATTGGTTTTGCAACCAAAACTTATCTGAAGACATTTTTTGTTTTCAATTTTGAAACCAAACTACTTGGTTTCGAAACCAAAATGCACCTGAAAATATGTCTTTGCCTTCAGTTTCGAAACCAAACAGGTTGGTTTTGAAACCGAATTGTACCTGGAGACATTTTTTGTCTTCAGTTTCGAAACCAAAACATTTAGTTTTGAAATCATCGTCGTTTTTCACGATATCAGGGGCAGTTTAGGGCTTTTTAAAAAGAGTGTTTTTAAAAAGGGTTTTGAAACCTTCTCATTTCTATTCGTCTATTTTTGTTTTGGAAGAAGAGAGAAAGGGTTTTCAAGGAATTTGGATCGTTTGGCTAGGGTTTCACGCGTTTTGAAGATCTTTCTTCGTGGATTTTACGATTTTGGTAAGCCTTCATCCTCTTTCTTCGTTCTTCATTGTTTTCCTTCTTGAAACCCTAGTTTTTCCTATCATTTTGATTAGATCATGTCTTTGAAATAGCCAACCTCTTCATCCCCTACTTCCTCCAACCCAAAGAGGCCAAGATCCTCAACGGGTTCTTCATAATCCTTCGTTTGCCCTAGAACAAAAGAGAAGTTTTACTCGGCGGATTGTTACAAGCTTTATATCCAAAAATTCTAAAAACGTTCCCTCATTGTTGAAAGAGAAGTAAATTGGCACAAAGATGTCATTCTACAGGAAATTCATTCTAGTTTGAATTTCCAAAATTGGGATAGGTTGTTTAATATTTTAGGGAATGCCTACCCAAGACTTGTTCGAGTATTTTACTCAAATTTTTACCACATTGATGAAGAGGGGTTCAAGTTTTCCACCATGGTATATGGGAAACACTTTGTGGTAGATAGTCCTCTCATCGCAACTCTACTTGATTTCCAAGATGAGGAGGATGCCATTCGATTCCCGCCTCTTCGTGATCCTAATGAAGAGTACACTCCAGGTACTCATACCATTGCTGAAGAATTGGCTGGAGAAGCATTTAATTGGGAAAAGGACTTCCCCGCTAAGTGATGTACCTTGTTTCACTAGGTATTGGGAAACATAGTCGCCACCAATCTCTATCTATGTTCAGGGAATCGTAGTAAGCTTATGATACAATGGCTGAGTTCTTATATCATTTGGGAACGAAGACCAAGCTTAGTGAAAGGTCCATGTTTTATGTTTGTCGAATTTCGTGTCAAA
>MVGT01004290.1:46055-64042 GCA_002174775.1 Macleaya cordata | reverse complement strand
CTCCATTGTTTCCACCTCTATAAGGGTGATAATTATTACCATTATTTCTTCTTCTTCCATGCCATCTTCCACGGCCTTTACCACGACCTCCTCTAAACCCATAATTAGCATTCGCTTCAGGAATTGCCATTGAACCATTTGGTCTAGAATTGTGGTTTTTTATAAGGACATTACAATTCGCTTCTGCTATAAGTAGGCAAGTTACAAGTTCAGAGTATTTTTGAAAACGCCTTTCACGGTATTGTTGCTGCAAAAGTACATTATTGGCGTGAAAAGTGGAGAGGGTTTTCTCAATTATTTGAACCTCAGTTATTTTTTCTCCACATAACCTCAAGCGAGAGACAATATTAAATAAAGCAGAATTGTATTCTTTCACAGTTTTATAATCTTGATAACGTAAGTTCATCCATTCACTTTGAGCAGTTGGAAGAATAACCATCCTCTCGTGGTCAAATCTGTCTTTTAAGGATATCCACAAATTCATTGGTTCATCCTCACAGAGGTATTCTGCTTTCAAGTCATCATGAATATGATGACGCAGAAAAATCAATGCCTTAGCCTTGTCTTCAGAGGTTATTATACCATCCTCTTTTATAGCATTGTCAAGCTTGTTTGACTGTAAATGCAACTTTGCATCCAATTTCCATGATAAATAATTGTCCCCGCTTACATCAAGAGCTTTAAATTCAAGCTTAGCAAGGTTCGTCATCTGTTTAAAAATACGTATATTAGAGGTTATTTAAAACAATATACTGATAAATGCTTTCCAATTTCGAATTTTTCACATATACAACAATGTGAAGAAATGTCTTTATGTATAGAGTGTTATCAAATTACATATACTACAATGTAATTCATTGATCATATCACACATACAACAATGTGATTTAGTCCTCTTTTTTATATATATATATATATATATATACATATATATCATATTGTAGATCCAAACCATGTATATATATATGTTGCATGAAACAATATGCAAAAATTATATTTCAATAAAAAAAGACGTTGCTGAATATTAAAGAAACAACGCTATTCTAATATAAAGCATTGCTGAAATTAAAAATGTAAGCAATATAAAGAAAATGTTGCTGAAAATTCAGAACAGTACAAAAAAAAACCACGTTATTCTTAACAGAAAATGTTGCTAAAAATTAAAAAAATCACGCTAGTCTATCAGAAAGCGTTGCTGAAAGTTAGAACAGTACAGAAAACTACGCTATTCTAACATAAAACGTTGCTGAAAGTCAGAACAGTACAGAAAACTACACTATTCTAACATAAAACGTTGCTAAAAGTTAGAACAGTACAGAAAACTACGCTATTCTAACATAAAACGTTGCTGAAAGTCAGAACAGTATAGAAACTATGCTATTCTAACATAAAACGTTGCTGAAAGTCAGAACAGTATAGAAACTATGCTATTCTAACATAAAACGTTGCTGAAAGTCAAAACAGTATAGAAAACTACACTATTCTAACAGAAAACATTGCTGAAAATCAGAACAGTACAGAACACTACACTATTCTAACAGAAAACGTTGCTGAAAGTCAGAAAATGTTGCTGAATACAAACCTTAATTATGAAGGTAGAACACAAACCTTTCTTAGAACACTCGTGCTGATAACGTGTTATAAGTTAGAGAGAAATAAGTAAGATAACTATCAAGAAACAAATATGAACTAGAGACTAACAATAAAGGATTCTTCTTACTTGAGTTTTTGGGATACAATTACATGTAACAATGGCCTCTATTTATAGCCATATTGGTGGTGGTAGTAGTAGGTGAAATAGTGATGGAATTAGTGGTAGTGGTAATAGCAATAATGATGCTAGTGGTGTAGTGAATGGTGATAATGGTGATGGTGGTCTAGTGGTGGTCATCCACCATGATATACCACAATATTATTTAATTACAGCAATAAGAAGTTTGTCTAAAAATTAGTTATTCGACTCACTATCGCCCAAACTATAGGATAGTCTAATCACAATTATTTAGGGCATCCACAATCCTGATTGGGTATATGCTATAAATACACAAGATGGAACACATGTAAAAAGTGAAATCTTGCCAACTCTCACACCCTTCACGATGGGTGTAGCATTGTATTTATACTAAAAGTAAAAGATTACAAAATCTAGAATATCCTTGAGGATAAACCCAAATCAAGGATTACAGGACCAATCACAGATACATATACCAAATAAGTTACAATTCAAAATTCAAAATTCAAAAATCATAGTCGTTGATTACTCCTCATCCTAGCAAAAATAGACTCACAATGGGCTGATTTGAATGCTTTGTTTATTTCTAAAAAAAATCATAAAAAATAGAAGGAAACAAAAAAGAAACACAAAAAAAATTAAGAGCATAGGTGCTGGGCGGGCTCAAAGTCTGCCTAGCACCAAACGGACTCTAGACCGTGCTGGGTGTTGAGTCGACTCCCAGAATCCGTCCAACACCTATATATATTTTAACTCTTTATTTTATTTTTAGTTTTTTTCGTGGAATGATGTCTTAGACTCCACCTGGCTTCAAACGGGATTTCAAAGTCCATTCAACAACCCACGGCATTTCAAATCCCGCTTCCCTACTCTCCTCTATTTTAAAAATATATTTTCACACAACCCATTGTGAGTTCTTATTTAGACAATCTAGCTAAAAATAGCTAGCATTGTAAAGGCTCTTATGTCATACTCTTCTATTAGTAGTTTCATGCTACCATTGCACTATAAAAATTCATGGTTTTAGAAATTAGTCATCTATCTTGAATCAGCTTTATTAATTTATTTATTTTAGAAGTTTGAATAAATTAATTTTTATGAAGATAATTTATATAGTGAAGAAAATACTTTTTTTTATTTATTAAAACTAGCTTTTGGATTGTATCCATACGAACCTATAAACTATTACTCCATCCAAGCATGGCCGAAGTTGAAAATCACCGCCCAATTAATGTCTAAACCATGGTTCGCCTTATTGGTTTCTGGGACGGATCGGTGGCCACCCAACAATAGCTTTTGTTTTATAAAAAAAAATACATTTTGTCCAATACGAGTTAAGTTCTTTTTTTTTTTAATAAAAACGTAATACATTAAATCAATCCGAACCAGCCGAGTCAATGGATTATCAAGTCGGTAGCCACCGATCCGTTTTCACTCTAAACTATACCCATTGATACGATCTGAGGAATAAGATTGTGGGGCCCAAATCTCTAACTTTTCAGATCTCAAAGAGCCATTTTTTGAAGGACATAAGAGCATCCACAGTGATGTAGGGTAAAAAGCTATTTTACCTTACTGTTATTTAGCTTACGAGAACCTCATGCACAGTGGTAGTTTTTTAAAAAAATTTGAGAAATTAATAAAAAACTAATTTAAAGGATATAATCGTAATTTAAAAAAAGTAAAAAAAATTAAAAAANCGATTTCATCTGGATCTAGGGACATTTTCCTTCCCCAACTTCAAACTTTTCGTTCCGATAATAGAACTGAATTTTTATCCAACGATCTCCAATCTTGGTTCCACCAAAATGGTGTTGTCCATCAACGAAGATGTGTTGCCACCCCTCAACAAAATGGGGTGGTTGAACGCAAACACAGACATCTTCTGAATGTCGCACGTGCCCTTTGTTTTCAATCCAATTTACCGTTATCTCTATGGGGTGAATGCATCCTCACCGCTGCTTACATCATCAATAAGTTACCCACTCCATCGCTCAATCATAAATCTCCTCATGAGATGCTCTTCCACAAACCGCCGGATTTTACACATTTCCGGGTTTTTGGGTGTTTATGCTTTGGTCGCAACCCCAAACCTTCACACAAGTTTGATCAACGATCCAAGCCAGGAGTTTTCCTTGGCTATCCATATGGTCAAAAAGGTTACATGATCTACGACATCGAATCAAAAATAATCTACACATCTAGGGACGTCATTTTTCATGAAACGATATTCCCATTTCATGAAGCCTCCACTACGTCACCTCCCTCTCAACTACCTCCCATTTCATCGAATCAAAAATAATCTACACATCTAGGGACGTCATTTTTCATGAAACGATATTCCCATTTCATGAAGCCTCCACTACGTCACTTCCCTCTCAACTACCTCCAGCTGACGAGTTCTTCTATGAGCACCAAGCTTCTCCTCGTTCACCTACTCCAACCAATTCAACTTCTCTTCTGACTCCACACCTATCTGCCGCACATTCTCCTTCTCCTTCTATTGTGGGTCCCACTTCACTTGACTCTCAAGCTTCCGACACATCTCTCTCTACTCCAGGAAGCTCATCTTCTCAATCACATATGACATCTTCAAATGCTAATCCACCACTTCAAGTGGCTCCGCCTCCAGCCATCTATGTTGATTCGGCTAGACCGACACGCTCACGTCAGCCCCCATCTTACTTAAAGGACTATATTTGTCAGATTAGTGGTTGTACTTCCTCTTGTCCTTACCCACTAACCAACTACCTGACGTATGATCAATTCTCATCTGCTCATCGCACTTTCCTAACTCGCATCATCAATACCGATGAACCTTCTAGTTTTCGACAAGCTATGAAATTTGAGTTATGGCGAGAAGCAATGGCTAAGGAAATTCAAGCCCTTGAAACTAATAATACCTGGACCCTTACTACCCTACCAAAAGGTAAGAACCCGATTGGATGTAAATGGGTGTATCGAATCAAATATCATTCTGATGGTTCCATCGAGCGTTACAAAGCTTGACTTGTTGCGAAGGGTTATACCCAATTCGAGGGTATCGATTATCATGATACTTTCGCCCCAGTTGCCAAATTGGTAACCGTTCGAGTTCTGTTATCTGTTGCCTCTGTCCGTCATTTGTCCATACATCAATTTGATCTGAACAACGCCTTTCTCCAAGGTGATCTCAATGAGGAGGTTTATATGACCCTACCACCTGGGTTCTCTGCTCCTGACTCTACTAAAGTATGCAAATTAACTAAATCTATTTATGGGCTAAAGCAAGCCTCCCGTCAATGGTTTGCGAAGTTTTCTACTGCCTTACTTCAACTGGGCTTTTCTCAATCCTTATCTGATAATTCTCTCTTCAGCTATCATCATGGCCCCACATCTACTTTTATCTTAGTTTACGTCGATGACATCATCATCACTGGTAATGATGATGATCACATTCACCTTCTTAAACTTCAGTTAGAATCTCGGTTCTCTATGAAGAATTTAGGTCGCCTTCGATATTTTCTAGGGATTGAAGTCTCTCGCTCTTCTCAAGGAATCTTTCTCTGTCAACGAAAGTATATCCTTGATATTTTAAAAGATTCTGGCATGACAGGCGCCAGAGTTTCTCCCTTTCCAATGGAACAACATCTCAAGTTGTTACCAACCGTCGGTGAATCCTTATCTGATCCCAGCAAATATAGGTGACTAATTGGTCGCTTACTCTATCTAACGGTTACACGACCCGATATCACATACTCTGTGAATTACTTGAGTCAATTCATGCAGGATCCACGGACTCCACATTGGGACGCAGCCCTTCGTATCCTGCGTTACCTTAAAGGTACTATCGGTCATGGCATCTTGTTATAATCTACGAGTGCCCTTGTTCTCAAAAGGTTCACCGATTCTGATTGGGCGGGTTGCCCTAGCACACGCCGATCCACAACTGGCTATTTTACCATGTTAGGTGATAGTCCCATCTCTTGGAAATCCAAGAAGCAACCAACTATATCTAGATCATCTGCCGAGGCCGAATATCGGGCTATGGCAAATCTAACGGCTGAGCTTCAATGGCTCACTTATCTCTTTCAGGATCTTCGGATTCCTATTCCTAAACCAATCTCTCTTTATTGTGATAGCCAGGCATCTATTCACATCTCCGAAAATCCAGTTTTCCACGAACGAACGAAACACATAGAATTAAATTACTATTTCGTTCGTGAGAAAATCCAATCCAATCTCATCAAACCCTGTCACATTTCAACAAAGGACCAGCTTGCCGACATTTTCACCAAACCGATTGGTTTTGCACAATTCCAGAAATTAGTAAGCAAGTTGGGCGTCCAAGGCTTGCCTTCTCCGGCTCCAACTTGAGGGGGGGTCTTACGTAAAGGAGAATCCTCATGCATGCAAATGCATGAGCTTATCTTTTAGTGGTCCCACATGTTCTCATGATAAGATCGGATGACAAGATCACACAAACAATAAGGAGTCCTCCTGGAGACAACTACCAAGACTTATCATCACAACAATAACCGAGGAGATCTCTAGTCAAAATAGGTTCCTTGAGAACCCTTGCTCCAAAAGTATTTCGAAATTTGAGACTTTTTGATTGTTCGTCTAGTTCCTCACTCTAGTTACTTAGGGATGGATCTTCTTCCTTATTAATCTACGGTAGTGCTAGGGTTACCGAAAAATCTACCGAATAATCTACTAAAATGAACAATTTCGGATTTGATGCAAATAACGAGGGTATGTGACGCAAATTACGAGGATGTGTGAATACAACTACCGTAAGATTTCAATTCTGTAGATTTTTTGTAGGATTCTGCTCTANTATATATATATAAGAATTAGTGGGACGTGGGGCTTGCACCACGCCTGGTGCTGGGCGTGGTGCTACCACCACGCTTGGCATGGGCCGTGGGGCTATCTCCACGCCCCATGTAATTTTTAAAAGCAAAAAAATACGGGACGTGCTCTTACCTCTACGCCCCATTGGACGCAGTGTCAGTTCTACGCCCCGTAAATATATCTGGAGACTTGTTTCCAGAAGGCCAATTTTAGCCTATCTCCGAGTCTCGTAGGCTAAAATTCTTATTTTAGCCTACCCACTGTGCAAGTGAGATAAGGTAAAATCCAAATTTACCTTACCACTGTGGATGCTCTAAGCAGCATGATTTTAAAAAGAAGATAGAACGATGTGATGAGTCAAGCTTTTAGAGATTCAGTATATCCGGCGTAACCAGCTTTTTTACTTTTCCTGCAAACTCACGAGCGTCTAATCACAGATACCGAATCCAACGGTTATTATTGCAGAAAAGAAATTAATTTTTTTAGCAGTAGTGTGGGCAATGGGCCCACTGATGAGATGGCATCCAATTAAATAGCAATAGACCTAAGAATATTTGTGTACTACCTAACTATTACTAGCACATTATTTTGTCCTTGTTTGCAAAACGGAGCTGCAATTGGGACCCACTATATTTTAGGGGACCCAATGCAAATCCAAAGTATCCTGGGATTGAATTTCCGCGAGAATGTTATCTATTTATTTTCGCCGTATAATCATCCTCACAAAAAATTTCTAACTCTATTAAAAGTTAATTAAAGGCTTTCACTTTTGATTTTCAATCACGTTCCAATCAATTTTTAAATCATGTTGATTCAGACTTTAATAAATTTCAGCCCTTAAATCGTATCCAAGTGGACATGCAATCGGTCCCTTAAATGGTAGGTCTCAACAATATTTTTCTTTGCAAAATCACCACCTGTGATTCCAATAATAGTTTGTTTGGACGAAGGATTTTGGGAAGAAATTTGGTGGAGACTAAGGATTCTAGTTTCCCTAGTTTGTGTTGGTTATCAGGAATCCATAGAAATATGTTTCTTAGGGAAACTAGAATTCCAGCTAACCCTTTACCTTGAGTCCCCCCTATAAAATTTGTTGAGAAACCTATGGAGAGATTTAGGATTTATATTTTCAGGGATTCTTTTATAGTAGTCAGACAAATCAAGGGATTCTTGTTTCTTAGAATTTATGTTTCTAAAGATCCATTAATCCCCTTAGGAAACATGAATTATGCATCTAAATACACACACACACACACACACATGCATGGCAAACTCACTTTGCCCTCTCACAATGCGCATGTTTGCCTCCTCACAATGCGCATGTTAGCTGGCAAATTATGAGCGTACCCTCCAACGAACCCATCTCCCCTGCCACCGCCTAATTTTGAACTACATGATAAGAAGATCATCACTACAAAAATTTAACCTTGGATCATATCTACATGATCCCCCCAGACAGGTGTAAGTAGAGTGTAGGAATAAAGTGTGGTATTAGGTGGGTCTACTTGGAGATGATCCAAGAGCTTATGTAATCTAAACGATGAGATCTTTACAAAAAATAGCCCTTGGATCAACTCCATGTAGCACTTAATCGTGTGTAAGTAGTGTAAGAATAAAAATGAGTATTAGGTGGGCCTATATGGAGACGACCCATGTACTGATAAAATCTAAATTGCGAGGAGATCTTAGTAACAAAAAATCAATCATTGGATAATCTCTAAGCTTGGGGGTGGTGGTTGCAGTGATGATCTTCTCATCGTGCAGATCAAAATTATGTTGATCCATGTGAATATGAATCATAGGCTGATGTGATCTAAATGATAAGAAGATCATGGACACACAAAAATCAACCTATAACTTCATGTAGCACCCACCATTAGGTGTAAACAGATTGTTAGAAAGTAAAATCATGTTTTTCTTTATGAACACTACAATTACACCTTTTTGACACTAACATTATGATCCACATGATGATACCATCTCACAAATAATAAGCCCTTGGATCAGATATAAGTAGGCTCTAGAATTAGTGTAAGTAAAATGTAAAACTTATATGAATTTAATACAAAACCTAAAAAGGATGAGGATGCACTTGGGAATTGAGCATTTGATGAGGGTATATGTGTCCCAAAATGTGTGACAGACGGACATTCGTATGATTAAAGGTGAAGCTGTATGAATCTGTTCAAAGCCATATAAAGATAAAGATGATTGTCCTGACACTAGTCTGATAACACAAGGCCAAAGCTTGAGATCTGGGGTAGTGCTGCATAACCGTAAAACTTCGTTGTTTTGAATGAGTATTCATAAATTCAAGACACAAACTCGGTAAGAAGACTTAAGTTTTACAATGACAATCGATATTGAACCGAGTTTTAATGTGGTTTTGCCGAATATGAAAATTTTATATTAATTCATTGTCCTAAAAAAATATACTAGTTAAAGTGAAAATGTGGAACTAATTAAAATTGGAGATAGAAAATAGTTGTCTTTAAACCTGGCAGAACCTAACTCGACCTTGCATGTCCAAGATGCTTGTCTTTAAATTTGGCCGAACCCAAAAGCTAACTTAAGTTGACCAGGCAATTAAATAGGTAGAGTTAGGGTTAGGATAGGGGTTGTGGTTTTCCCAACCGCACCCTTTTTTTTTTCCTATTGTATGTTACCTAGGCTCTGCTTGGTACAACGTGAATATTCGCACATACGAAAATTCACAGTTTATCATGTGTTTGTAGATAATTGATGAGTGCATCTAATAACAAATACTTGGTAGGATTTGCAATGAGCTTACAAAATAAGCAATCTAAATTTTTTTTATTATTTTTTTCTAATTTATAGAATTTTATTTAGTACTTACAAGAACCGTGAATTTTTGCATTTGCGAATATTCACGGTGTACCAAGCAGGGCCCTAATTACAAATACTAATAAGGGTTCAAGAGTGACTCGATTATCAATGGAAAGAATACTACCGCCAAGTCACCAACGAGCATAAGAAGTTACACATGTATATATATATTACAAAGCTGAAACTTTAGATTCTACATGTCATTCTTTTAGCCACTTTGTTTATGTGTCAAATTCTTAATAATTCTCAAAATTAATAGTTTGAAATTTAGAGACTAATGAAAAACAACCACCAACAATATAGGATTACTGTCAATTTGTACGCACTAGAGGGTCAAACATAAACAAAAAAGAGTAATTGAACGCAACTAAATTATGAACATACTTTTGACATTACCACGTAATTACGTATGTCCCTCTTCACACCATCAATCATTTTCATGAAAGAATTTGTTATTATTATTATTATAGTGTGTCGTTCTCTTTGATAACAGTGGGGCAGTTTATGAAAGGGCCTGACATCAACCATGGCCTGATCAATCCGCTTGCCTTAGGGCATTTCTAGTAGGAGTGGGAACCCTTAACCCCTAAAAATAGATCCCGCTCATCCCATGAGCTACACGCTCAATATTTAATTCTTAAATATTAGGAAAGCTATTTCTCTCTCCCATTTTTTCTATTTTTTCTCTTTAAACAAAGGAACACAACATATCTCAACTGATTTTTTTTTTCACTCTTCTTTTTTCTCTATCTTTTTTTTTGTTTATTCACCCATTTTTAGGGATTCTCCACTAGAGCAAAACACCTTTTCATCATGGATTTTCTATTTTTAGGGATCCATTTTTAGATTTTCCACTAGAAATGCCCTTACATGAGTAGTCTAAAATCTGGGATGGACCTTAGTTACTCTTACGTAAAGGAGGATGACAAGATCACACAAACAATAAGGAGTCCTCCTGGAGACAACTACCAAGACTTATCATCACAACAATAACCGAGGAGATCTCTAGTCAAAATAGGTTCCTTGAGAACCCTTGCTCCAAAAGTATTTCGAAATTTGAGACTTTTTGATTGTTCGTCTAGTTCCTCACTCTAGTTACTTAGGGATGGATCTTCTTCCTTATTAATCTACGGTAGTGCTAGGGTTACCGAAAAATCTACCGAATAATCTACTAAAATGAACAATTTCGGATTTGATGCAAATAACGAGGGTATGTGACGCAAATTACGAGGATGTGTGAATACAACTACCGTAAGATTTCAATTCTGTAGATTTTTTGTAGGATTCTGCTCTAAGTATAACATTATCCATTATAACGAGCCTATGTACCTCTACATTGACTCATTTTGAGCGAATGTAAGCCATGTCATTGCGTCCCGCACTACAAAGGACAAATGGGTCCCCATATTTCCAATCAGATTCCTACACTCTCCACCCTCGTTATTCTTAGACCTTCGCTTGCACCCTTATAAACCAGAGTCCAGAACCGTTGTCCTCTTTATTCTTTGACTTTAACTTTCACTCTTATTATTTAGAACTGTTGTAAAGTAGTGACACTCCTCCAAAACCTCAACATATAATTCAAAATCGAGGATCATTTTCAAGTAGGCTCCACATACCGATGCAACCAATGAATAAGTGTAGTGATTAAAAAAAAAATGGGGTGTAGACCCCAATGTAATTACAATAGTAGCGAACAGAGTAAAAAACAACACATACAACGCACTCGCAATTTTTCAAACTAATCCAAAATAAATGAGATTTTAGAATTTTGTTGACATGAAATAAAATCACCTAAAATGTAATAAGCAATGTTGGAAAACGACCATAATAAAAAATAACAGTCGTTATAACTTAAAAAAACAGATTTATAATTTTTAGAAAAAGGTTAGAGAGGTCAAAATAATTTTTTATATTTTTTCCGTCTTTTTTAAATAAAATAACGTCCGTAATAACAACCATTATCATGTAACAACATCTATAATGTAATGGCCTATGGATCGTTTTTTAAACAGTTCAATAAGTATGTGTCACTCACCTTTTTCTCTTTTCCAAGGATATATTCTCGAGAAAACTTTCACAAATCAGGTAATGCTTAATCTGAAAAACTTATTTGTAGGTTAAAAATGTACCGTTGTTCATAACTAATATATAAAACCAGCAGAATTCCTCTATTCGTCTAAAGCCATGGTCTGATGGCCAAAGCCACCCTACATATTGTCTGTGCATTAACTATTTCAATTATTTTCTGAGAGCGAATTCTGCTGCAAACAATGTGTTCCTTCAATATCCCCAAGAAAAAGAACGAAATAGATTACCCATTAAAATTTTCAACTGCTTTGATAGATTTCTGAAGCCAAAATCATCAACACAACTAAAAATTGAACAATAAGATAGAAGTTTAAAGCTGACGAAGGATGGGGTAGCAGCAGTGCAGTAAAAAGTCAGCATTTTCTCTCAACTGTGGCATTGGATATTTAGTCCTTTCAATTAGAAACCTTGATATCTAACTGGCCTGTAAGTTTTACACATACAAGGACCAAATGTTACAGAGAGTAAAAGAACTTAAAATAGAACCCTAACATCAAATCTCTCTCTTATCTTTTCCCCTAAAATGTCACAAATATTTATCTCCATCCATTACCTAACATATCAAAGTTCCCCATGAAAAAAACCAAAAAGAGAAGAGTAAGAAAATCCAGCCTACAGTTATGCAAGCCTCTGATCTCAAATTCTGTGATGTTAAATTTGGAAGGAAGATCTACTTGCATCTCTCTCATTTCATTAAAACTTCCGGCGAGCTCATTGGAACTAACAACTACATATCAGAATGATACCTCTGGCTTACAGGCCAAAGAAACCCAGCTCGCTGGCTCTTTCCTTCTCGAATGTCTCAAAATACTGGTATATTATTGTGACAGCGAGCAGGATCCCTGTTCCAGAGCCTATAGCCCCCATGAAATCTGCCAAAACTGTCAAAGCCCCAATACACATTCCTCCAAAGGCTGCTGCGGTTGGTATGTATCGGTTCAATTCCTTCTGCAGATTTGACTCACGATGTCCAGGCATCACCATTTGTTGCTCCTAAAGCACCAGTCAAGGAGAATATAGAACACAGTCAAACTCATAAGATCTACATGATCAAACCTTTCTCTATTGATTCAATCAATAGTAGAAATAACTTCCGACACAAAGGAGCAATTCTATTAAAGCACAAACTGCAAGTTTATGCTGGATTTATACTTGTAACTTAACAAACATGTACAAGAAATACAATTGTTATTTACTTATTTTTAGCTTCAAATTGCTTAGTCTAAATATACCACAAAGACTTGGTTGTAAATTTAGTTAGTGCAAGGATCTTCTCCATTTTTAACTATAGATATATTCACATTAGTTTTGGGGGATTTATTTAACTATATCAGAAAGGCAACGGATATTTTAGCCCCTTTTACTAATTTAGAGTACCAAGTAGTCTGTCAGTTCTATAACCCAACAAACTTTTTTTTTTTTTGTAATGACAGCTCACAGAACCAACAAATCATTCTGTATTGTCAGGTCTATAGGACCATTTGGTAAGGTGGGCTGAATTAGTAAAAAGGTGGGCTAAAATATCAGTTACCATCAGAAACCAGCTTGGGAAATGTGTGCTTATGAAAGCATACACAGTCAAAAGTCTTGACATGCTCTGGCAAGTGGCTAGGAGATGGGCCAAAAGAAGAGTACTGGTTTGGAAAGTCCAAATTAGTTAGAGGACAGTTATTGACACCATTACACTAACTGGTTAGAAGTCCAAAAACATGGTCACAGTCCAACGACGTTTTCATGATTATCTCAAAACCTAGACCATCCAGAACCAAGATGACTCAATCGATCTGGATCATACCAGGCTAAGACTCCATGGAAAGAGGCCAAAACCATGACACACAGAGAAACTAAAAAGTGCAGTTCGTAGAAATACAGAGGAATATGGCATTTGGAGATCTTTTATCTGGGCCCAATAAATAACTACTAGCTTTACCAGGCAAATACAAAAAGGGTATCCAAGGGTGAGTCAGGCAGAATCATCTTGAGTCATGTGTGGCCCAGTATGAGTTTAATATTTCAAGCTTGAATCGTGGTCTGGACTAAACAGAGAAAAAGATGACCAAGGCAAGTCGATGGATCTATGACGAGAATTAAAACCACAATACCAGCATAATTATATATGGTAATATAACCTTCATCAACAACTCTTTCCTCTAACAGCCATCCTAAATAAGCACTGCGCTTTATCCCCATCACCTCCAGAAGTTCCATTCTACTTCATCCTAATCATATTTTACGCTTATCCCAAATATTAAGGTCTATACACTACAAATAATCAAGTAAAAGAAACGGAATGAGTAAATATAACAACCTAAACGCTACATAGAAGAACAATACCTTGAGTTGCTTAGCGACATCTCTAGCAGAGGATCCAGAAACTTCAATCCATGTTTTTGAGAATAGTGCACATGCTGACAGCATAAACACAAGATAGAACAGAGCATGGAAAGGATTAGCTGCCATATCTGCCAAGCTGCAAATTAAGATCCCAGTATCATGGAGTCAGAATTAGCATCATTAGTTGTAAAAGCAGGGAAGTATAATAATGTGTTTCCTATGTAACAGGAATATAACATCAGGAAGAAATGAGGTGCTCACTAACCTAGATGGTGCAGTGATATAGTATGCTATACCACCAACAGGGATGAATTGACCGCCTGAATATTCAGACTCCTTCCACTTGCCCAGCAGATTCACGAGGAAATTGCCGCTGTACCTCCTGTACAGCAACTGCACAAAATACAAGTGTATTAGAGTTCTCATAATGCATGCCAAAATCAATGTAAAAGATTCCAACCACCTGCAAGTATGAAGCACATTTACCTGGGAAATGAAATACAGATTGGAGACAAGTGCAGATTGTAGAATGATAGGCATGTTGGAGGTGTAGAAAAGCTTGATTGGATAAGACCCTTGTTGTCCGCGGGCATTCTTTGACCTCACAGGCAACACAACACGGAACCCTTGGAAGTAAATGACAATGAGGAAGATCAAGACCGTAGCGAGTAAATTTGTGACATTTGGAAGGTTCTGTCGGTAAAAAGCCTCACGAAGAGCACGAACCTTGTCTGTCCGAGTAATCAACAGATGGAATAAAGCGATAACAGCACCTTCAAATTCAGCTCCTCGTCCACTGTTAATGGTTGTGGGGCTGAATGCTTTCCAAATGATGTTTTCACTAAAAGGAACATTGAACATTCCAGGTACTCAATATGCAAAAGCTTATACAAGTGGAGACTAGATAATAAAGAAAAGAAGAATAGCTTACCAGATATTGGTTGCTATGAATAGGGAAATACCAGACCCTAGACCATATCCTTTCTGGAGAAGTTCATCTAAGCAAATCACAATGATTCCGGCAAAGCAGAGCTGAATAATGATAAGGATGGCATTTCCAACTCCAAGTTGGCCAACGCTACCATACATTCCAGATAGAACATATGCAACAGCCTCACCAACAGCTATCAAAATACCCAATAACTTTTGTGCTCCATTTCTATGAAGAAAGATGACAATGTCAGGTAGAAAATAATATAGCATAACCAATGTAACTAAAGAAAATACATACTTGAAAAACAAATGGGGAAATAGAGCATGTAAACTGCGCATTCATGCATAAAGTTGCCAAAGACATAATTTATCCATGCTTAATGCAATACCCAAAGAATTATCTAGATAGACAAATCAGTCTACATAAGGTGATTTTCAAAGATGGGCCACAACATGAACTATCAATTTTTATCCCCACTAAACTATGACCAATTAATGCTGGAGATAATGTTACTCAGGCAAAAAGGCTGCCCCCAACTAGTATCAACAATTTGTACCCAAATGAGTATAGTAATGTCCAGGAGTTCAGCCCATTTTTTTTTCTCTTCCTGATTCACTAGAAGTTAATGTCCAAGAAGTTCACAAATCTATTTTAACTAGCAATAACAGGTTTGTGATTCCTCATAATAAAGATATCAACACATTCAATCTACAATTTTCGCCTCAACCGAAACATATTACCAGAGATAGATTAAACCATTAGAGAAGTAACAGGCAGCCAAAGAAACAGAAAATTCTGTCCTACTAAACGACAAAGTTAGTAGTTAGAAGAATTCAAAGAGAATTGAGATTCAGAGTAGAATAATCATTAAAAAGCAACACCAAGTGATGACAAATAACCCACTTACAAGAGAGCGCGATCCTCTCGAACGCTGTTGTCCACTTCAATGATCTTTGACCCAGCCAAAAGTTGCATCACCAGTCCAGATGTCACAATAGGGGTGATCCCAAGCTCCATGACTGTACCACGGTTTGAGGCAAGAATTACTCGCATCCAATAAAACGGATCAGCGCCTGTTGTTGAGTGTATGCCATAGAGAGGGAGCTGACTACACACCAGAAAGATGAACAGAGAGATCACAGTGTAAATGACCTTCTCTCTGAAGGGAACCTTCCGGTCAGCACTCTGAACTTCTGGCAGAAATGACAGAAATGGTCTGACGAGATGTAGTACTCTAAAGCCTCCTCCCATTGTAACTGAGACTCAGTCAGTCTAACCTGCTGTTATCCATTGATGAAGTCAGAATTGATTTGGCAGAAAACAAAATTATGTAAAAACCATTTACAAGCTAAATACATTAAATAAAATATGAGCTACAAATTTGTTATGTCAATAATGAGAAAGCATAGTGAAATCACCTCTAGGGGTTGAGGATAAAAGGAACAAAAAAGCTAAATGCAAAATCAAATGAGGAGTCACATTGGCACTTGAATGCATGCCAAATGCAGAAACTCAGAAAAAATTGCTCTTCAGTTCAACACTTCAACATAAACTCAGATTTGGAATTATAATATGAGAAATAGTACATAGAATCTACAAATCAAGTGATGGTGATTTTACTCCACTCCAACAGATCCAAACTATCAAATGATTCATTAGTGGGCCACCTTAAAGGTTAGCTCATTACATAAAATTTCCCTATTTATACGGTTTCCCCATTTTTCCATCTTTATACCTTAACCCTATCCCTTCATGGCCTTCAACTTGCACATTTTTCTCATTGGTATTGTTACTGTTACTTCATTCTACATGGCCAAACCATCTCAATCTACTCGCTCTCATTTCATCACCTATCGAGGCTACCCCTATGTTTAGTTAATTGCACCCATTCCTGTTTCCCCCTCCTAGCTTTTCCACTCATCCAGCTTCACTTCCTAACCTCATAAACTTTCCATGATCCAAATACCTAACTGCTTAACATTTACAAACATTCAGTCAACAGAACTTTTGCCAATCAATACGTGAACTCATGTAACAAAACAACACGGACTGTAAGTAATCCGGCGGACCAAGCTCAACAACCAAAATTCTGTAAAAATTGAACGGTAGCCTAGGCTAGCACTTCAGAATTCAAATCCATTTCCCTAAAGGAGTAATAGTACGCCTTCGTATCAAAAACTATTTTTATCTTCAGTGTTGATAAAACATATTTTCACGCCTGTATTACAAAATGTAAAATGCGTATAACTCTCAATTTTTTTAAAGCTCTTGTGAAATCAAATTATCAGCCAAAAACATTCAATTAGGGTAAAAATATCGGCCATCACAAGTACTAAGCAAATTAAGTTTCATAACGAATAGCAAAAATACCCTCCTCAGACGCATGGAAACAATCCAACAAAGCATCATATAAACGCCATTATAACAATTGATGTGTCCATATACAGATCGCTCACATAAATTCATACATGCAACGCAATGAAAAATAAATTGGAAAATTTTTTAAGCTCCCATCAAACAACCACTCAAGAACTTTATCAAAAGGGAGAAAAAACAAAACAAATTTCAAAGAAGATTCAGATAAAACTACGAGCACATATAATTAACAGATCCACAACGTATTCCGAACAATTTAACCGATCTCACAATAAACTAGGTCTGACAAATCACAAGAAGACCATCCTGAGCTCCAATTTCCAGATCGAAAAGTTCAGATCCGACTCAAATAACACGAAATGAAAGAAAAAAAATAAACCGGGAAATCAAAGTTTGATTGTAGAAGAAAGTCAACAAAATTTAAAATGGGTCTCTTAGATCTTCAAACACATGAAAGCGTCACAAGAAATTCAAAAACAGGAAAGCTTCTTACAAATCGAAATTCGAGAGAATCAGATTGATCTTCAAACAAAATTGAAAGCGGCAAAAGGAATTCAGAATCAGAGAGCTTACCCTCCAAATTCGAAGATCTCAAAACCCTAGAGATCTGAACCGCGCTGTTCCGTGTCTAAATATATATTTCGGAAAATGTAAAAAAAGTCCTTATTTTTTAGGGGACCAATGATTTTAATCCCTCGCTAAAATACTTTTATAATTTTAATCCTTATTTTTTAAAACTTTATGATTTTAGTCCTTAAAAAATTATAGTGTTATGATTTTAGTCCCTAAAAATTTAAAAAATGTGTAAACTAAGTTTTAAAAAATGCCTAAGATACC